>JACN01074061.1:0-11196 GCA_000787155.1 Scartelaos histophorus | reverse complement strand
TCTTTTGAGACACAGAGACATTCACACGGTGAGTTTTATCGGTTGTTCACGTTTGGTGAGTTTGGTGACGCAGACACAGACCGTTTGTGAAGATTAGGCTTAGTGAAGTTTAATGACTTTTAAGGAAAAGTCAGATCTGCCCTGGCATCGCTCAGACACAAGGTGGCAGCATTTAATCAATCTAGTCCAGCCACTCCAAAAGGGTTTATACTGAGTTTGATCAGTTCTTCGGATTTTTTTCTGGTCACTTTAGTGGACCCGTATACTATATAGGCAGTAGATGGGAAGTTAGTGTATATCACATAAAACAAAGACTTAGACTCAAACTTTATTCATCCACAAGAGAAATTACTTGGACAAAGTAGCTCACACATCACAATATGTTATAACAACAAAGAAAAAAACATACGTTGTAATAATAAATTCTAAACAAGCAGCAAAAATAGCATAAGACACATGTCAAATAAGGCATAATTGTATAAATGTTTATGTACAAGTAAAAACGAGTAAAAGTAAGTAAAAGCTAGAAATACAGTCATATAAAAACAGTACCCCATATCACAGGTATATACAAGAGGTCATAAGGAAAACTGTGCAACTCCGTTGAGAAGCTTTTTAAAACTGAATTTTCCCTGAAGCAAACCCGGGGCTTCGTAGCTGCTCCATGTTGGCGTGTGGCGTTCTTGTGTATTTCACAGGAGCTACAGGTTTAAAACTCGTCTCCCCCAGTGGGGAAATTTCAGTGTTGCAACGCACAGTTCAAGAACAGCAGGAAAATGGAAACATGCAATACTGCAGAACAAGATATAAATAATGGCTTAAACATATTTTAAGAATAGAAAAAAAATAATAATAATAATAATAGACTCTGTTATGTACAATAAAAGTAACAGTGCAGCATATGAACAGAATAAATCTGAGTAAAGTGATTTCAGTATATTATAATGTTATTTACAGTAATATGACTATGTTGTTGTACAGCAGCATTAGACAGGATAAATATCAGTAGAGTGACTTAAGTGAATTACATCAGAGATGTTCTACATGGTTGATTGACACAGGTTCAGAGTTAACAGTGTTGGGTGTACAGTCTGACAGCAGCAGGAAGTAAAGACCTCTGAAACCTCTCCTTCACACAGCGAGGGTGAATCAGTCTGTCACTGAAGCTGCTCTCCAGAGCAGACAGAGCAGTAAAGAAGTAGACTAAGGGACTGTGTGACGGAGCAGGTCCGTCCCTAAGAGCACGGTGTCCAGGGAGAGCACGTGGAGATGCATGCGCCTGTCTCAGTATCGGCTGCGCTCCGCGCGCATTACCAGACGCCCATGAAACTTTCTTTCCCATAACTTTTCCAACCTGTTCTGCCGTGACTAGGGGTGCATACTTTGAAGCGGCAGTGGCGCCATATAAATCCCGAAAAAATCAATAATCAGTAAAAATCACCCTCGCACTGCCGCCTTCACCCCGATCTGGCAAACCCGGACACCTTTTTGCACTGTGAAAGAGTCCAATAAACCACACCAAAAACGCATATCCCGACTAAGCCTGAGTTTCTTGGAGAACCCCGCCACAGTGTCATCATCTATAGTGTTCGGCTCCAGCCAAATAAATCTCATCCAGCCTAGTAGTTAGAGGGGCAAATTTAGGTTCCATATTTGGAATTCCAACCTCGAGTATCATAGTAACCAAAGAGTCAATCTGGAGCGAGGTTGTTGAAGGAACACATGAAATAAAAACAATCAAAAAAACAAAACATAATTTCCTAACCTTCTTCATGTGTTTCTTACGGAGTTCTTTGAGGTCACTGCTGTGTTTCTTGAGAAGTTTTAAATAGTTCTTCTGCAGTTTGATCTCCTCTATGGACATGACTGGAACATCTGGGAGAATGTGACACAACTATAAATAAGACAAACTGGAGGCCAAAGCAGAAGATGCAGAAGCAGTCCTACTATGGTGAGCAGAGATGGCTTACCTCCCAGAACAGTGGCTATGAGGTCCTCCTTTTGGCTGGGGGCTAAATGCACAAGCAGACGGAACAATGCATGATAGGACACATTTGTGAATGGAACAAAGCTGGAAGCCAACATGACACGTGCCTGTACAGGACACGGCATTTAGCTAGTGAGTAAATGAGTAATAACAAGATAATATTCTAAGTCAAATGAATTAGAATGGGGTCGGTAGGTAGAGTTAACATTACCACAATGCAGTGATTCTGCATTATTTTTATTATTATTTTCAAAGTAGAAGATGCTTTGCTCAACCTTGTGATATAATTTTTAAGTTAATAGCAAGTTTTAGCCTTCTTTATTTTGAACTTTTGTTCAGTTGAGTTTGCCAAAGAAATTCCACAAAATCAACAAAGAAGAAACAAAGAAGTTACAGTGAGGCTAAAACAACAGAAATAGTTTCAAAGTTTAGAAATTCCAGGGTTACAAATTGTTCAATAGTTCCTGTGGAACAGAATACAACCTACATATGCAGGATGTGACACAACTAGGCCCTTTTAATATGGCAAGTTTGTCAATCCCAAACAAATAATGATAAGTTCAACAATTGTGAATCATGAGTTCGCAATTTTCATTTTTGGAGCCATCTAACTGCAACATCATCTAATTATCAAATAGATAGCTCCAGGTGAGCAGAACAACTAATAATGTAAATCACAATTGTGTCAAAAAAAGAAAATTCCAACCAAACCGGCATCCTTGAGTATAGGTCAAAATTAATATTATTGCTGCAGTGGTATGTGTGATTAGGTGTGAACATTGGTAGTTACCAGGGGCAGGTGCAAAGTTTTCTGGGTAGTCGATCCAGGGGCTTGGGGCAGGGTTGGTACTGGGGCATGGGAAGGCCAAGTTGGCATCGTTCACTTTGGTGAGCTCTCCTCCTTTGGGCGAATTAGGGACATGCTGAACACAGATAGAAAAAGTAGCAAAATTGACTCTTGAGTTTTAATATGTTATAATGTTGTTACCTCCTCAAAACACATCTGGACTTATGTTTTGATCTATTCGCACAAACTTGTATAATCTGGCATTATGAAGCTACTATTACCACATGACTTCATAAAGTGGACGTCTTTTCTGTTTGAGAGAAGAACTAAATATGCAGGATTTGTGTATTAAACATGTGTGAATATATGATGTCCAGGTATGTTTTTGATGAGGAAGCATTAAAACATAGATGTGTGTTACATGGGCCCTTTAAAGAAGACACACCTTTATATTTATTTTAAACTGAAATATTGTGTGATTTCGAATTACAACAAAGTGACATTCTTTGTCTATGGATAGTTGAAGTTCAGTATATTATATATATTTTTATATATACATTTCATTCCCTCCACACTGAGTGGTGATAAGCTGCCACACACACACACTCTTTTGGGGGGGGGGGGAAAGTTCCTAAATAGTACTAAAAAACTGCTAATAACTACGTGTGTATCACAGGGTAAATGAAGAAAAGGAGGGAAATTCAAGTGTATAAATTAATGGTGGGCATAGATAAATTGTTTACTTCTAGATTAATCTCACTGACAATTTAAAATTAATCTATATCAACGCTATGACCTCACCCACAGTGTTCAGCGCCGCTCAAATGAGGCTCCCTATGCTTACAGGAGCGAATCTGGAGCCAGGCTCTATGTCAGTGGTGAAGATTTCTAAATGGATGGGCCGAACCAGGAGCAGATGGATGAAGTGTTTTGATAATTCAGTGAAAAAAATAACATGGGATATGTAGAAAACGTGTGCTTTAACTTCAAATGAAAATCATTACAAATCAAATCAAATTTTCTCAAACAAGTAACAAATGTATGAAATATTATTTAAAAAAAATAAAAAATCCTTGTAAACAAAACTTTTCAAAAAGTAAAGCCAGCAAGGCCTATTCATACTTTTTTTTCCCACTGTTTTACACTGCATCAGATGATTAATTAAAATCTTTTGCATAAACTCAGCTTTACAACATATAACCCATAACCACTATAGAGCCACATCAGTCCGTTTTTTATTATAATGTATTTAATGCAGCTTTGCGCACATTTGTTTATTTTTACAGAAACGAAACTTAAAACCGCATCGCTAATTTGCATAAATTCTAGGCTGGAAAAAAACTGCTTGCTCGTTTTGCGGCTAGCGCATTAGCTATGTCCATTCATATATACGGTCTATGGTGGGTAGCTAGTGGCAATCCACTGAGCAAGAAGATTAGTTAGCTTGTCTGATAGAGCTGCGCTGAGGGGCTCGCCACGGTTGCACTCCAACAAAGTAGTTTAACGGCGACCCTTCCCCGACGTTTCAGTGCTTGACCCGGCATCAGCGTTCATTGAGGGGTGCTTTATGTTTAGGTGGTACTTGAGACTGGTAGAACTCCTACAGTAAAGTCATTCCACATTGCATAAGTGCAATTTGGCGAGGTATACATCCGCGCTAAAGGTGAAAGTCATCATAGTCCGCTTAATATAGACCCAGCTCCCTGCCCAACTTTGAGAATAGATGAATGGCGATATCTTTTATATCGTCCGATAAGAGTCCCTTTCCCTTTCCACGTTAACGCCGATAACGGCCCACCACTAGTATAAATGAAAAGGAAAGGCAGGAAAGACATGGGTAACAATTGCTTCATTGGTAGAGTGCTCATCCTTTGATAAGAAAATTGGCAGTTTGAATTCCGATTCGAGCATAAACATAAAAAACAACTATTGGTAGGAGGATCTTGGTCCACTGACTTACAAGTTGGTGGTTCTCACAGATGAATACGGTCATTTAGTGTTTTCAGGCCGACAGAGAACTGTGCCGGTGCTGGGTTTCCCACACCTAATCTCGAACTGAGATGACAGTAGACGTCAGCAGGTTCATTCGGGTCACAGGCAGTACAATAAACAAATACCAAGTGGATGACATATCCGGACATGCCATTGCAAGAAGATTTAATGTGTCTCTCCGCACAATCTTCACATATGACAAGAAAAGTCTACAAAATATTAAGTGCCGTTCATCTTGTATACAATCCCTGACAAAAGTCTTGTGGCTTATCTGTTTTTTAGAAACAAAAGCTTATAACCTGACTTTAAATTAGTCGATTTGTTTTAGAAATGTCTCATATGAAAGCTAAAACCCTCCCAAATTATGCTCAATATACTAAAATAAATTTGTCGCCTTGCATATGATGCACCTAATCCTAGATTACAGCCTCACCTGTGATCAATTACTGATCAATCAATTAGTGGGTGTGTATAAAAAGAAGCCCAGCACATCAGACCTTCACATCAACTGCAACTTGACCTCTGACAACATGCCTAAGATCCACCCTGAGACCAAAGCTTTAATTATCAAGGGGCTGAAGATCTGATCCACTTCTGAGGTGGCTGATCTGAAAAGACTGGAGATGTTTTTGACAAGCCCAGGTCCGGCAGACCCCGCAAGACAACTGCTCGGGAGGACCGTTTGTTGATTCGAAAATCCAAGGCCGGCCCCTTTTCCACTGCAGCAGAGCTCCACCAGGCCTGGTCACCTGGCCCTGTGTCAACCAGAACAGTTCGTAGAATTCTGTCTCTTAAAAAACCGTATGGCATTTGCCAAGGCCCACAGCCTGCTAGATTCAAGATTCAAGTATTTATTGTCATTGTCAAAAACAACAGAATTGCCAAGAACAACGAAATTGCATTTGGAGCATCCCATAAAGGGCAAACCCATAAACAGACATGAGCCTGACTTGGAAAAAAAAATCACTGAACATATATCGTGGCACCTAACAACTAATAGGTCGGGGGTTCGGGGGCCGCCTTAGGTCGCCTTAATTTTTGGATTTTAGGTGCTCTCTGGTGCAATCTGGGCAAAATATTAAGTTTAATTTTGGAATTACATTGAGGCTTTATAGCAAGGAATTTAGGGTGACAAGATTGCATTATATGGTCATACATGGTCATTTTTATTGTACATGATCATTAAGACCTGTGTTTTATATTCACTACTGCATTGTTCAGCAAACTGTCCATTTAAATACATGTAGATCTATTCAGTCAGTCGCTTTGCGGATCCGCTGCGTATTTGTTCCGTATTTTCTTTCTGACTGTCGCTAACCCAAACCCCAGGGCAGGTGCTGTCACACAGCGGATCTGCTGCTAAATCATCTTAGATCCGCACTGTAAATGCACTTTTAACACAACATTTGTTAGATGTGTAACTATCAATTAGCGGATCGACGGCGAAGGTGCTGCGGATCAGGAGCGGATCCTGCGCGATGTGCAAGTGGACTCTGTTGCGGATCCGTTCTGCAGATACGCGGCAAATCTTCGGCTACCTCCGTCGCGGATCCGCCGCAAATACTTTTTGCTATCTGGGCAGTATCCTACATTGTATGGTCCACTCATACCAGAAAGAATTAAAAATACCTAAACTTGGTATCCTCATCTCAGATGAATCATCAGTTGAATTACATCACAGCTGCCGCAAATATTGCAGAAGACCTACTGGAGCCCACATGGATCCAAGATTCATCCAGAAAACAGTTAAGTTTGGTGGTGGGAAAATCATGGTCCGGGGTTACATCCAGTACGGAAGTGTGCAAGACATTTGCAGGGTGGAAGGCAATATCAATAGCCTCAAATATCAAGAATTATTAGCTACCTCTTACATTCCCAACCATAAAAGTGGTAAAATTCTGCAGCAGGATGGTGCTCCATCGCATACTTTTATCTCTACATCAAAGTTCCTCAAGGCAAAGAAGATCAAGGTGCTCCAGGACTGGCCAGCCCAGTCACCAGACATGAACATCATTGAGCATGTCTGGGGCAGAATGAAAGAGGAAGCACTGAAGGCAAAACCAAAGAATCTTGATGAACTCTGGGAGGCATGTAAGACGCTTTCTTTGCTATTCCTGATGACTTCATGAATAATTTGTATGAATCATTGTTGAACCGCATGGATGCAGTCCTTCAAGCTCATGGAAGTCATACAAGATATTAAATATGGATCTCACAGCACCACTACTTAATTCACTGACGTTATGCTACACATTTTTGTATTTGAAATAAATTATTTGTTCAATTTTCTGTAGGTGACAAGACTTTTGTCTTGCCAAAATCTGACCTTTCTGTTCATTAAATGATCAATCTTTCTTCAGTGAAGCAAATTTATTTTAGTATATTGAGCATAATTTGGGAGGGTTTTAGGTTTCATATGAGACATTTCAAAAACCAATCGATTAATTTAAAGTCAGGTTATAAGCTTTTGGTTCTACAAAATGGATAAGTGACAAGACTTTTGTCAGGAACTGTATACCGTACCCGTGTTCTTCTGGTAAGGTTACATCTTTTGGATTTGGCTGCAGATGCTGTAACAGAGCTTGGCGCAGATTAATAATGATTTGTATGAGTACAAATGTTTGCTGGTGTCCATGATGCAATCCATGACTGTTATTTTCTTTGCTGTGACATACGCTTTCGTATGGCTTTGTTTTTATTTGGTAGCAAATCCAGACCCTTTGTTGATGACGCATCACTTAAATGGTATGAACGTGGGTTGTTCACCAGTAAGAAATTGGTTCCTAGTATAACTGGCGTGGGAACCGGCACCATTCTGGCTCGCCTGAAAACAGCCATTATGTACTTGGGAAAGACACATAACTCTATATGTGACTGTGTGAGTGGTTCCTTGATGTAAAGTTTCTTGAAATATATATAATATATATTATATTCAATTACAAGTTCATTTGTAGTCTGTTCTTTGCTATTCACGTGTTGTCCCTTGTCCCACTCCCCTTCTTGGGGAGTGTAACTGTTTCAGATGCTGCTGTCCCAGTTTGGACCGCGGTGCCCCCTAGTGCCCAGGACCTGGACCCCTCCCTCCTTCATGTCCTGGATTAATCTGTCCTCGTCCTGTTAGATCAGTAGTTTCCTTCTGCCAATAGCTTTGGTTCCTGCCTGATCTCTTCTCCTTCTTGGCTGGATGCTTCAGGGAGTTTAGTGGGTGAAGTAAGTTTAGCCATTGGATAACTGTAAACATGAAAAATAATGCAATTTTAGTCTAAAACCATTATCCACAGCAGTTACAGTTATAAATTAAACATAACAGTTACATTACCTTGTTCAGTGAGATGATCTTCAATCAGTTGTAATTTCAAAATGATGTACCCCCTTGTTACTGCTTAATTTAAGAGTAAATTCAGAGTTCCCGCCCCCTTTCTCTCAGCTACTGTGATTGGCTTGTACCTGAATCTACCTTAATTTGCCCCTTTTTCAACTTTTCAAAATATTTACAATACTTATAAATGATTAAATCATCATTTCTTTCTGTCTCTGCTCCCCATGAATACTCACATCAGATATTGCAGTTTACATTTCAAATAAATCTTAGACCTACACTTAGAGAAAGTTGTTTGATCTTCTTCAAAACATTTGTAAAAAAAAAAAAAAAACAAAACAAACCAACTACTCAGAAACTTATAAGAAAGAGAAAGATTGAGGCAGACAATAGATATAAACATATAAAAACAAATTAACTAGAAATTTACTTGGGAATAAGAAATATTATTGTAAGAAATTACTACATTATAATAAAAACAAAGTTACCGAAGTGTGGACAATATTATAGTGTAAGAGTGTGTGTGTGTGTGTGTGTGTGTGTGTGTGTGTGTGTGTGTGTGTGTGAATTGTAGAATGAAGTGTACTTCAATCTTATTTTGGTGTACATGTCAACATGGTATGCTATGCTATGCTTTGTACAGGGACAGTGCACAACAATACATTAACCATGACAGATGTCATAGGAAAGATCCTGGTGCCATGTTATATGAGATTGTAGTTCTGGATTTACGTGTATTTAGAAAATTATGTTTACAATAGGAGAAGGTAAGTTATATAGCCAGTGAAGAGGAAAGTTTACCCAAGTGTTCATTGGGGATGTAGTCGTGGGCTTCGGTGCACACCAGCAGAGAGGGCAGGAGCAGGGGCTGGTTCAGCTCATTCTTCAGGTTGATATAGTGGTAGCCTTAAACACCACAACAACACACGTTTCCAATGGGTCAGTCATAGGAGTCATATGCAATGTTGTCTAATGGTCTACCGTATTTTTCGGGCTATAAAGCGCACCGGATTATAAAACGCAATAAGCGAACAAGTTATAGTCGGTGCGCACGCTTTGCGTTAAGGTGTGCGCACGAGTTATTAAAAGTGACATCCATGTGTTCCAGGCACTTCGCGTGCATCCAGCGGTACCCATGGAGGCGACCTGGGGTATTAAGTTGGTTGATGATGAAATCTATATGTAGTTGTTCCTAGGTCAGAAAAACTGAGGTGTCTCAGACTTATAATAAAGCCATGTTGGGATGCAAGTGCATCAAGGATTTCTTTGTATCTGAGTCCAATATTAAAATATAATAAAATAGTGTCTAGTATTTCCGGAGCTACTATGGTGAGCTACAGCCTGTGTGTACGTGTGTGTAGGCAACGAGATCAACGAAAACAAGGATACTGTGGATTCTAATTAGTCAGGGAACTACCCTTAACGTAGGCACCAGTTATAACTCAAGTTATAATCCGTGTGCACGCGACTCGCGAAGTAATACATTATTAGCCGTAATGTGTACAACATAAAATCGGTTCGAGGTTAGTAAACACAACCAAAGGTCATACATAAGGCGCACTGGATTATAAGGCCCACTGTTGATTTTTGAGAAAATTTAATGATTTTAGATGTAGCCCAAAAAATACGGTACTCACCAGGTCTAATGACAGAGACAGGGAGAATGCGGTGACCAATGAATTTGCCATTTTCCTCAAAAACAGCAATTCTCAAAGAAGCCAGTGTTGGGAGGACTACCTGAAAAATAGAAACACACGATACAAGTTATCAATTTCATTAGTGTAATTTTAGTATTTATTTTCATTTGTTTGAAATTATCTTAGCTGGGCAACAGTAGATTTTAAAACATGTAAATTGCATTTATAATCTGCGTAAATCATACACATTGACACAATATGATCGATACAATATTGGATCTCATCCAAGAACTTTAAGTAATTCCTCCACACATACTGACTTAAAGAAGCTATAACAAACTATAACACTCATGTTTAATGTCCATACTTTCGACAATTTAAATTTGTAGCTGTACATCGCACTAAAGAGCAGCTAACAAAACAAAAGATTACTCAAACATGCATGAATTACCCTAAATACAACTTGGAGAGGGTAAATGAGAATGAAAACATCCATAATGTGCAAATTTCCATACTGTAACGCTGCTGTGCCATTAATCACTACAACCCTTCCTTGACATGCGCCCTGTAGCGCAGGTAGCCAATACGCAGAGAAAGCGCCAAGGAGAAAGGCATGCGTCTGTCTTTCTCCGTTCAATATACAAACTTGTGCGTAAATGAATATATCAGAATATATGCAGAATATATCACACACTTTTTGGTTAACACATTTCTAATAGTGATTATCCTACAAAATATGTTGTTTTACATTGTTTATTGTATATATTTGTAATTGTACACATCTAATCATTTGTATATATTTCTTTTGTTTATTATAGATGACCACACACCCTCACACCCTCATACCCATCATACCCATCCAAATCATTATTAAACTTCATTCTTTATAAACCTCTGGATCCCGCTGCAGTCTTTCTGACTGAAGACTTAGGCCAGACTCCCGTAGGCCATACACACACATAACATAGTTAAAAGCTCTGTTTTTTTTTTCATGAATGGTTATTTAAAAAGTGATTTTTTATAAAATCTTCTACACTTGATATGATTGAAATCGAGTAATCCAAATTGCTAAATGGCTTCTTGAATGGTACCTTGTTAAACTCAAAGGTCTCATCTTCCCACACCGGGTCCAGTGAGTTCCCATTTGAGGTTTTGGTTCTGTACTTCCTCTTTGTGTCTGTGGGCAGTCCAAACATGTCCACCTCCACATACACGCCCACACGTTTGTCTGTAAGGAACTGGCCTGAGATCACCTGATCACAAACACAAAGAAATGGTTGCATTTACATATTAGTTTTTTACCATCAGGCCACCACTCACCCATTCACACAACTCACATGCACATTCACACACCAGTGTGCACAGACACTGGGAATTGGATCAGACAACGAGCACTTGACCAACTGAGCTACTAGCATCCCAGTAACCATTTCGGTACAAATATGTCATTGATTTATTTATTTATTTGATAGGG
>JACN01093923.1:0-10082 GCA_000787155.1 Scartelaos histophorus | reverse complement strand
TAAATAAAATAAATAAAATAAATACATGTGCTTAAATAAAAAATCCATCCATTATTCATTATTTCATATTTGTTTTTTTTGCTAATCTGTGCATCGCGTCACTACGGCAACCGCCACATCTTTCTCTAACGGCGGAAACTGTAGAAAACCCCAGCGTGATGTCACCGCCGAGTATCAATACGAACCCATAGGGGACGACACCCAAGGCGAAACCAGATTTTTCGAGAAAAACAGTAGCTACGGGTTGTGATGTGTTTTTGCAAAGTCAAACGTTTCACCATTGTATTCGTGACATTGAACAGCGCGCTCCGGGGTGTAAAAGGCATCGGCGAACCAGAGGCGGCACGATCCTCTGCTCTTTTTATAGCCCCGGCTGTCTTAACCTTGCAAAATGTGACAACGACTATCGCACAACACGCTTTTCCCCCTCACGGATCTCGGGGAAACTGTAGTAGAATTTCTGAAACCTGCTCGAAAATATAACGGAATATACTGTATGTACTGTGAGTTTGCTGTCGTAAAGCCGCACTGTGGAACTTTTTCGGTGGATGCTGCTTTGTCTGGAATGTCCTGGTGTGAAAATAAAACGTATCCATCTCGCATTTACTAAACGACATGGGGTTTAGTTGATTTAAAAACGAAACTAAAGTGCATCAAATTGGCCCTGTGGCATCCCCTGCTGTCTCTGCAGAGTTAAATAAAGGTAATGCTGTATTGTGGAACATTCCTGGTGACGTGCATGGAGAAAAAATGGCGATGGAGCCTCCGACAGAAACGTGACACCTTTAAAAAACATGAAAAACAGAACTAGCTCATTTTAAATCGTTATTCCTCACTTACTAACCATTTTTTTGCGTAAATTGTCGCATTATTTGTACAGATTCAATACAAATAAGTTCAATACAGACTATAAAGCTGTTTTAAAGCCCCTCGGAGACCTGGTGCACCTGAAAACTGAACATTTTACACAGACGAACCAACTTTTTATCATATTTACGACGCTAAAACAAGTTTGTGTTTAACTGGAAGTGTCACCACTAAAAAAACGCAGTATTTAGAGACACAAGTGGGCGGATAACCTACATTTTAACATCTTAATTTCTCACAAATTTACCAGAGCTTTTCACAACTTTAAGCGATCGGTGCGGAGTTTTGCAGTGACAGTAATGTTCAATTAATTGCACGCTAAATTGCGCTTCCTGATGATCAGTTTTGAAGCTTCGTAATATGGCAAAAAGACTTATTTTAACCTCAAGAGAAGCTTCAGTACCGAGGCGAGCCAAATATTGCATGAAAACATGAAGGGAAACTGCATCAAGTATCTTTTTATAAAGCTGCGTCTGGTGAGATTTGAGGAGAGTTACATCATAAGACTTTATTTAAACCAGTTTCGAAGCAAAAAAAAAAAAGCATCTTTAGCTATTCTCTGTTGGATGATTAACTTTAACAGATCTATTTAGATGCCGAACTAGAATAAAACCGACTTTGTGGGCGTGTGACTGCAACCTTAGCCGCCTATAGGCCTATAAAATCACTTCATTTCCTTAGCCAATAAAGCAGCTCGCATTCAGTAATTACCAAATGTACACAGTCATAATATTGCATTTGCTTTGTCTGCACCCCCTCCTCTTCCTCCTCCTCTTCTTCCCTCGTTCATATCCTGTCAGCCCCTCCTTCTCTTTCGCTTTCTCCCTCTCCGCAGACAGGCCTTTTATTAAGTCGACGAGTACGACGTGGCTGAAAATAACCGGGGGTTCGCGCTCGGTTAAAGGGAAATACGCAAAAAACTCTCTGGCGGTCAGTTCGCGAGTCTGACAAACTGCACCTACTGTACCCACAATGCAACGGGAGCAGAGCGGCAGTGACCCCGGTGAGAAAAAGACTGACCGGCTTTCTCTACCTGTCTTGAAAAGGGTAACGGTGGTGGTTAAAGCGCCGTGAACTGAAAATACTACAGTTTTCGGTTGGCAACATGATACCAGTGGAGTTTAAAATAAAAAAAAAAAAAATGGAAAAAGTACATTAAAAAAGCTGTGACGCGATTCTGTGGGTGGATTTTTATTTTAAAAGTGTAACTGCGTAACATTTTTGGTCAGAATGTGTCACTTTCCTATAAGAAAACATTATTACTTTGAACGTTTCACACTTTGCCATTACACTTATACTTCTCCTTACATAGTTACATATCAGATCCGTGGAGAGGCGACTTCGCTCACTGTAAGAATGCATGTGAGATTTTTGAGCAAAATGGAAATAAATGCAGAGATATTGGAAGAAAACATATTTATAAGCTCTTGTGGATCTAAAACGACTGCCCGGTGGGAGCAGACGTCACCGTAAATGTCAAAAAGTAGGAAAAAGTAGGTTGATGGATAGACGCAGATCATACTTTCGAAACTTATACATTTCATTTATACTGAAATGACTGCGTGATGCGAGTGGTATATGCATCGTGATTAAGAAAACCTAACTGGAGAATGAGGTAAGTGCAGAACAGCATGACGGTGGGAGTTGGGAGTTGATAATAGGTCCGCTTTAATGCCATTTCGAGCAAAGAAAAGTTACACAATGCAGCTTTAATTACTGAAAGATGAACACAGAAACCATCCAAAGTATAGTTACTGCATCTAAACAGTTTTTTGCACAAATAATTTCTCACAAAGCTGTAAAATTACGCAAATCAACTGCATCAAATTACCTAAAACGTCCAAATAAATCAACATTATATACAATTCTTTACAATTCTACATGTTTTAAGACCGTTTTGTTTCATTCACATATCGGCACCTTTGTAAAATAATCGCCTAAGTCCCTTTTTGCCATAATTTATGCCATAATTTAAATTTTGGGGGGAGTTTTTTGCGTTTCCTGAAAAACCTGAAAAAATTACGATTATTTTAGGAAGGTGACGATATTTAAGACACTAAAATGAGTTATTTTCTTAAACCGATAACACCTCGTGATGTCATGCGGTGTTACAAGAAGCGCTCCACTGCGTTTTTAAACTAGGATCACTTGGATGATTTTAGTCTTGGAATCGCCGATCTCTGCTCCAAAAAAACTCCAAAGAAGATGCAAACTAATAACGCAGAAATAAGAAATAAAACGCAGCTCCAGGTATGTTTTCGATGAAGACTTAAAGCTCAGAGGGATCACGTGGAACCTTTAAACAACAATATAGGTGAAGGTGCTTTTCCCATTGTCAGCCTATAGAGGTCAATGTTGCTTTAAGTGCAAAACAGGTTGGCGCGAGTCCCTTTATGAACAATAAACATTCGCGTTGTATTACAAACGGCGGCGAGTGCGGTGGAAGTGTACAGCCAGTCGAGCGCTTGGCTGCAGCTTTAGCCTTGGGAGAGCTCCTTTAGTGAAGTTATCAATTGGCGAAGTTGGGAAAAAAAAAGGAAAATCTATCCGACAGCAGCGCCAAACTGGGTATTATCAAGTCCCAGGGAGCGCGTCTGTTACTCATGGGTCTATGGTCTTTTATCAGCCAGGCCCCTGCGGGTTTTTTAGCCAACAAGCGCGTGTATCATCTTATTCTTCCCAGATATTGCTTCCTGCTCTGGTTTATATCTCCCCCATCGCTGTTTTCCGAGTGTCATTTGTACTGTTTCGACGAGGAGAGGAAGAGAGCTTGAGGGAGGCCAGACTTCCCACCGTCCAATAAAGACAGAAATGGATACGTCGGCAGAATACGGGGAGGCCGTGGGATTGAATTGTGGTGCTTTTTATGTGGCGTAAAGTACATAAATGTAAACGCGACGGATGCTTAACTTTAACAGCGGATCGTAAAACGTATGAAGGAGGTGCGGGCGGCCTGGAGAGAGCGGTCAGGCGATGTTAGGTAAAAGATGGCGTCCTCGACCACATTATACTCACGATAACGCGCGAAAATGGAATAAATACACATATGCATGAATAGATATTTGAAATCGACACACTAAAGGGTCCATATTACACTATTTTTCATTTAATGTATGTTGTAATGTCGTTTCCTCATCCAAAACGTACCTGGAGTTTCGTTTTTTTCCATTCGGGCAAGTTTAACGCGCAAACCCTGCATATTTAAGCTTACGAGTTCTTCTCTCGAACAGAAAAAAAAGCTCTTTTCCGCCTCCCGATCACGTCATGTGGTGATACAGGAAGTGCTCCAGACATCTTCATTAGAATCACGTGGATAAGTTCAACCCTGTTCAACAAAACTGAGCATTTTAAGCTTTGGGGATGTACCATAGACCATATATATGAATGGACATAGCTAACGCGCTAGTCGCCGTGTGCCAAACAGGAAGTGCGAATCACTCCGGTTCCCATTGACTTACATTAAGATCTTGTGCCTCTCTCTCTCTCTGTAATTGCTACTGTGGCCTTGTCATTTTGGTCTTAAAATGTTCGCATTAACCATAGACTGAACAAGTCTAATATTTTATTAATTCGAGTACTAACCCGCTCTACATGACCCTGGTTTTGGATGTGATGGCCAATCTTCATACTGGAATACTCATATAGGCCTAGGCCTATATCTAATGACATCACTATATTTACATCCTCCAGAGCGCATCTGTGAAGCAGCAAGACCAAATCAACTGCGGTTTCATGAGAAACTAAGCAAAAAGTACATTTATTCAAACAACAGAGGATTTAGTGAACAGACTTTTAACAGGATGATAATACATATTTTCAAGGACATAGATGTTTCGATTTTATGTCATATGACATATTTTGTGCCCATGAGCGCTGATGGCTTGTCAGATATGGAGGATATGTCCTGGTTACTTGGCCAAATCAGAAGCACTTGTAGAAGAGTGTGGCTGGTCAGACGTGGCTTGTTCGCATTTAATTGTGTTAATTGACCTTCGACCCCCCGATGTCCAGTTTTTCTGGTAAGTACAATAAATCAAATAAAGTAATGGTAGTTGATTTATTTGTTAAATAATCTGTACGGATGTGTAAATACCTAGTTTTGACAAATGTGGAATTCTTGCCCGTCAACACTAATTTGAGATGATGAATCAAGGTCTTCACTGCTCTCCGGTGAGAAGGGCGGGAACATTTAACAACCTCAGTCATGATTGGCTCTTGTGGTTGCTGTGATACTCGCGATCGGATTTCCAAATATGGAACCTGGCTCCAGATTTGCTCCTGTAACCGTGAAGCATCGAGAGCCTCATTTGAGTGACGCTGAATCCCGTGGGTGACATCACACTCGCTTAGTCCACTCTTTTTATATTATATGTATGGGATGTACACAGACTAATATTGCAGATTTACTCAAGCATGTGTGAGTAAGATAACAATATTACATGATTTAAAGCTCACTAGAGTCAATTTTGCCCAATATAGGAGCTTTAAATATAGTAAAAATTGATTCCCAGGACTGTCAGTGGGCAATATTTTATCCCTTAAACTCCTCCAGAGCGTTATGTAATTCCTTGAGATTCTGGGTGACCTTCAGATGCTCCTTTTTTCCCCATCACGCTTTGCTCCTGCGATAAACATCTGTTCACCTTCACGTGGAGCAGACCCCCCAGGCCGCCCCATCAGCACTGGGGGGATTACACCTCCTATCTGGGGCCGCTCACCCCGGGATCTCCCTGGGAGGAGCTGGAGGCGGCTCGGAGGGGCCGGCGTGACTTTGGCCTTATCCTGCTGCCACCGCTGATAAAGACGGACGGATCAAACCACGGAGCGTTTGAACTTTGGCCTCAATCTGTTTGAACGCCATAATACGTTTGTGAGATTTGACATTTAAGAGCATGCAGTCATTTGGATATTATGATGTCATGTACTCTGCGGGGTTTTTTTAAAGCTTAACCTTATTTTTTTCTTTACTGTTTTAAGGGATGACGCTGCAGGTGAATAGGAAAAAATCTTAAATCTAGAGATCACAATTTGAAACTTTGAAACATATTTTTTGGACTATAAGGCGCATCTAAAATCATAAAATTATCTCAAAAATCCACAGTGGCCTTATAATCCAGTGGCCTTATGTATGACCTTTGGTTGTGTTTAACCTCCAACCGATTTGATGTTGTCCACATTAGTCTAATAAGGTATTAGTGGGCGAGTCAGGAGGAGTAATATGTTGGCCACATATAGGGCGACTGTGCAACATACCGGTAGTTCTGCCGTGTGGTGTTCAAGGACCCAAAATGCCACCATTACCATGCAGATTTCAGGTTTTGTATTTTAGTGTTAAAACTGAACAATGTTGAGAGGGATCCGGGCATGTTTGATGCCCAAATCACCAACTGTTAAACTTGTATTTTTGTGTTAGCTACAACTGAGAGTTATTGTAAATGACCTGAATAAAGTTCGATTTATCCGACACGCGTTTTGTTTCTCTTATTGTGCCTTATAATCCGATGCTCCTTATGTGTGGACAATGACACAACTGACATATTATTTGATACTGCGCCTTATAATCCGGTGCACTTTATAGCCCCAAAAATACGGTACATAAAGAAAAAAATATATACAGTATATTACAAGTTTAAATTTCTTGTTCTTGCTTCTTTTTGTTGATATTAGACAAAAAAAATATGCCGAGAGAATTTTGGATATTGTATTTGAGTAGGTTTGACTGAAAATGTGCCTAAAAATTCAAAATTTACTTTTTTATTTTTAGTTAAAAGTTGAATAAATCAGCCTTAAAGTTAAATATTAAAAGTCCTTCTTTGTGTTTTGTCAAAATCTTGTAAAGCACAAGATGGGAAAGTTTGAAGTGCGTAGGTGCTACTCTAAGAGCTGATCTTTATGTCCCTATGAGAGGAAAATGCATTTTGAGTAAATGGCCATTGAAGTTACAATGTCCCGTATAACTCTGCCGAGTGTGGGTTGATTAAATTAAATATCAAAGTGGACTCTTCTACTGTTTCCACATGAAAGCTTGAAAGTACAATATGCAACTTTAATGGGCTTGAGTTTAAATGGAGAAGTTCAAGTTTTGGTGGATCGTTCGACATTTTTACATTTATTCATTTATTCGTTCGTAAACATGCATTTTATTGTGCGTTTGCAGCTCCACAGATCTGACCTGTACCTGGCTTGATGGCGTCACCTGACCGTCGCCATGGAGATATGCTAATAAGCGCTCATCATAGCAAACAAAAATATAACAATTGACTTATTCTCTACTGTCTATTTCATTCATCTGATTTCTGAATAGGCCCCATTTTGAGCCACTTTTGGTCATTTAGCGTCACGTTTTGAAATGCTAATCGCTATGGCAACAATCCTAATTCCTCACCGCCGAGTAAACCGCGGCGTTTCATTCGCTCGCTCAACACAATACCGTTTCGTCGCAGACACCGCGTCGGTATAAATGCATTTTTATCAGTTTCGCGCGTTTAGTTTAGCGGCGGTGGTCACGGGGGAGTCCATTATCGCCTCGCGCAGAAACGCCGAAGGAAGTTGTACTCCCGCCGCGGGGGGCCGTGCTGCCAAATTGACCACATCCTCGGCTGGGGTCCGGTATTATGAAGCGCGGCAATTATCTGACCTCACGGCTCCCTATGGTCTGTTTACATAGAGCTCGGTCTACTCCAAAGAATTCAGCGGCGGATTCCCTTTTAGCATGTCAGCCCTGCCAAGAAGGACGGTATAAAAGCGCCGAGTCCATTACGGCTATCAGTACTACGCAGAAAAGTAGTGCTGCCACGTTACGACTATACAGATCTTACTAAAGCATGATTGTTTTCTTAAGAATGATCCAGAGTTGTGTCAAATATCGGTCCATGAAAATGCACTGGGTCTGGTATGGGCTCCAAAATATCGGTTCTGCGGATATATCCTGGTTCCACCTATAAATTAGCTAGAACAGAAACTCCATTTATGTTAGAGCTTTTTTTAATACAATAAGTGTCCTGTAGTAAATTCAATGATAAATAACAGCTACATATGATCATTTTTTTAAGGAAAATTGTCTATTATTAGTCGCTACACTGTTATCGGTTGATTTGGGGTATTTTCTTAAAGCCAAAGCATCAAAATCGGTATCGGAACTGAGAAAACCCCATGTGGAGTGTTAAAATTGACTCTCACAGAATGGATTTTAACATTTTGTCAGGGTTTATACGAGTCCAATCTGTTCTAGAGTTAATTTTTGGAAATGTTCATCAAATAACACTGGACTAAAGTTCCCGTTTAACCCTAAAATCAAGAGTTATATTAACACTTTGAGAGTAAACGGGTAACACTTTGTAGGGTTATCTTGATTTAGCTAAACGACACACAGAGATGTTTTATTTTTACACTTTATTTTAGTTAATTTAAGATGAAATGATGTGCAAAACTGGTTTAAACTGGTCTTCTATGGCAGGAGTTTTTGGTGCAAAATTAACACTAAGGGAAGTTGAATTAATTCCAGCCATATCCACCTCATTTAACTTCGAAATAGTTCAAATATCACTTTTTTGGGTTAAAAACAACTCCGGTTTAGCCTCGTCCAGTCTGTCGTAGGGAGTATTATACCTCTGATGACATATGCAAAGATAACAAGAGCTGAGTCGGCACAGAAATTGATTTTTTCTATTCAAATATCACTTTTTGGGTTAAAAACAACTGCAGTTTAGTCTCATCCAGTCTGTTGTAGGGAGTATTATACCTCTGATGACATATGCAAAGATAACAAGAGCTGAGTCGGCACAGAAATTGATTTTTTCTATACCTAAATGAACAAACTTGGTCGTTATAAATCAAATAATTACGACGTATCGATTGCACAAAGAGTCACTAACGCGTAGGATATACAGAGTGTAGTAATATTACGACTCCATTAGCTGCTACAAATGATATATACAGAGTGTAGTAATATTACGACTCCATTAGCTGCTACAAATGACTAGTAGTAGTATTAAAAAACGTTTAGCTAGCATAACCGCAACAGCAAATACATTCTTTATTGATTTGCATTATTCGATCGAAGCGTAACTCCGTTCAAGTGCGCACGGTCTTATTCAGCATTGTTCTTCCATAAGGTCGTAATAAAATAGAAAGCGCAGCCTTCATCATGCAACAAAAAACAGGCCCTTACTGTGATAACGTAATTTCATTTTCAGACAATTTATTAACAATTTCAAGTGCATGGTACGATTCGATTGTATTCGATTCAAGGTTCGCTCGTACAGTATGTCCCTGCAAGTGCTGCGATTTCATTTTACATGCTTTTTATTCAATTCGGGAGGTTCCGTTACGAAACAAAGCGTAAAATATGTAAAAAAAAGAAGAACAATAAGAATATGTGAACGTTCCATCAAAATAAAACGTGCATATCCTCCCCGTAAGTACTTCTAACATCTGCTCTAACGTAATTGAATGAAAGTTTAATCAAATTATCACATTTAAATCATTCTTCTGCAGCTGCATTGTATTCATGTATTATTATTTAATAGACAAATTAATCTGACCTTTCAGTTTTAACTAATTAAAACAACAGCAACATAAAAACATACCGCAATATTTAACATTTTAAAGTTGTGGATCTATCTTTATGTAATATTTAATGTAGTTTGGATTGGATTAAACAATACTTTGACCTTGCAATTGGACTTTATAGAAATTTTTTATTCTTTGCCATAACATCATGCAGGAGGTTTTGTACAGGTTCAGCGGTAACCGTGGCGACACAATGCCCACAAATCAGACCAAAAAAAAGTTATCAAATAAACCACACTAAATGGATTTAAACAACACATTTTCAGAAGCGTCTGATCAAAGTCCAGGGTTCGGTTTAGGGGTTTGAGAGCGACTAAATGAAAATCTGTCGGCTAATTCGTGCTACCCTCGTGGCTCTGTCATTTTCGGTGTGAGCGACTTGTTTCGAAGCACAAATCTTCTCACCTGTCGTCGTTCCAACCAAGTCGTCTCCTTCTGGTCGGGTTGTGTTAAAATAAAACTCAGATTAAAATCTAACAGAGCATCTGGTGGAGCAGAGCCTTCGGTTAGCGCCGCACCCCGGGGAATGTTGTTGACATCAGGTGCAAAGTAGCAACTGGATAATGCCCGATACCATGACAATGAAGTTTCTGGAAATTATATTTTTTTTTCTTTTCTTTTTTTATGTATTTATTTATTATTAT
>JACN01093896.1:0-10281 GCA_000787155.1 Scartelaos histophorus | reverse complement strand
AGCAATCTCAAGCAGTGATGTGTGGCTTTCTCTCTTTCAATGGGAAACCAGTGTCATGCATTCCGAGTCTCTTTAGCCTCTCACTAAACAGAAGCAATCTCAAGCAGTGATGTGTGGCTTTCTCTCTTTCAATGGGAAACCAGTGTCACTCCGGGGGCTGTCAGGGGACTTCAGAGAGGTTTCCTGCAGGTCGGTGGACGGCACACAGGTCGTCATGAAGAATATGGAGCACACGGCCCACGGTGCTTTGTCTCTTTAGTTGGACACATGACAGTCCCGCCTCAGGACCTCAGCGGCGCTCCTGACCCAGCCTAGACCTCGGGCAGACTCTGGGAATACGAAGAAAAAAACAAAAAATAAATACATATTATATTTAGAGAGACAATTCATAGTTGTCTCCGATGTACCTGTATTTTGTATAACATGGATGGAAGCCTCCTCCTCCACTCCTCCTCTCCACAGCTCCGGTTTAAAGTTCCATCTCACTGTAAGAAAAACAAAGAAATAAATGTTCTGTACTTCAACAATTCAATACTGTATGTGTTTATAAAAACTTACCTGTCCTGTATATTCTTCATTTTTTGTGTCTCTTTCTGGACTATCACACCTGCCATGTGTTGGAACCTAAAAACAAGAGAAAAATATTACATTTATCTGTAAGTTAACGTGTTAATAATGAATCAATACTCACCATTTTGTCCAATTTACACATCACAAAACCTAAAAAAGCTGTTCACTCTAAAATACACCTGTCAAACTCTTTACAACCTAATAATATTTGTTGTTGTTGCTTTTGTGCAATTGCTGGTTTAAAGTGATACATCATTCTTGACACCAAGACTCCAGCTCCACTTCTGTTGCTGAAACACAAACAGAAAAAGGATCAGTTCTTAAAAATAAAAGGAGTACTTGTGTCTAGTGTGAGTAAAAGGCCTCTGTGGCTCACTTGACCTTGTCCAGTCCTTCCACTCCTTCTGGCGCTCCTGTAGGTAGTCCTCCACCTGCACCTCCCAGTCCGGCCTAGGTCCAGGGAACAAGGGGCAGGAGAAGAGGAGGGAGGCGAGCGAGGAAGCCTGAAACCAGAAAGCACAGTGTCAGGGAGAGGGTTTACCTTAAGACCCCTGGCAACAAATAATAACGTAACAATGACTAAAAAACTCAAACAAAAGATTAATTTCTATTTTAGACACAAACATTGTTTTTCTTTTAGTGCTAAGAAAAAACTGGTGGAAGTAACTTTTCTATCTATTCTGGACTATGGCGATACTTCTATGCTTGGTCTTCCACTCTGCACAAACTGGACTCTGTGCAAGAATTACAGCCTGATCCATTTGGAAAAAAGGCCTGTATGCTTAACTATAATGTTATAAGAAAAGCAGGATAAGTGCTCCTCTAGCATCTCCATACATGTTTTATTAGCTAACGTTACTTTTCTACTCATTCTCAGTGGACGAGACTCATGGGAAAACCATGACACCTACAGCGGCTATTTAGGAGATTAGAAGCACAAGAGCACACATTTCTTTGGATAAATGTACCATAAACATGACCTCGACATTGACAAAAGGGCATTTTTCTAACTAATGGCGGCTTTTTCAGTAACATGGTGAAATCCCGTAAGGACTAATCTGAAGAAGGAAAGTGACAAACCTCACGTTTTTCCGCAGAAAAGTCCCGTAGTCCGATTCAGAAAGCGGTCGCTCGCAGTCTGGGTGAAGATCTGTCGGAGTTGTGTCTTTTTTCTTCAGAAATCCTCGATTTCACTTCTCTAGTGCAGCTTTTCGATCACAGTCAACGGTTTGCAAAGTTTGCAGAGAGCGCGCATAATTCAAAACACGCACTTATCAACCGCAACACCATGCGTGCGTCTATGTGAGGACGTAAGAGCGTCTGAGCGGTGTGCGCTTCATCTTCTACACCAAAACATCCATGTTAAGTCGTGCGCACAAGTTATAAGTCGTTTGCACGAGTTATAAGTCATCCACTACGTCCACTACGTCCCTTTTACGGCTGCGTACAATAAATAAATAAATACATAAATAAATAAATAAAGTAAATAAAAAAAAGAAAGAAAAAGAACTGCCATTGTAAATAATATTCACGCACGTTTTAAACCTTTTTGCACTGTGGGAGAGCACAAAACCACCCAAGCGCGAGAGTCTTGAAGAATCCTGCCACAGTCTATTTATTTAGTTGGGTGTCCGTGCATTTTTTTTTCCTTATCAAATAGAATAGTTTATGTGAATAACTGCTTTTTGAGTAGGCTATAGCAAGACAATGCAAAAAAAAAAAACGCCGGGGAAGAGTCGCCGTCAAACTACGTTGTTTGCGTGCAACCAAGGCGCAGCTTTATCAGACAAGCTACTAATACTGTAAGTAATAGTGGTTGCCAAGACAGCGGACCATAGAGCACTTAAAGACAGAGTATAAGACAATAAGGTGAACAGTGTTGACCTTTTACTGCAGAGATGAAGTCACGACAGCTCCTTCAATCTTCCTCTACAGGAGAGGGTGCTTTCTCCCACAGCCTTTCACTGGAAATGTCCAAATGACGGCAACACAGAGCATGAGGTTAGATAGTTTGATAGATGGAATAAAAAAGAATGGACCGGCAAAGATTGATTGAGGAATGACAGTTTAGTACAGTCTCCATTACTGCCATCCAGAGTGGTGTCTATTGGTTGATAAATTGTGTTTTTTTGAGGTTGATGATGCCAAAAAAGGTGCATTTTCAGAATTGCTTTGAGTTTTCAGTCCATGTGAAAGTGCATTAACAAGAAGTAGGTTTATGGTGGGATGTTGCCAAGAAGAAGAGGTACTTTTCAAGCACCAGACCTGTCTTAGTCTAGTCTTATGGTGAGTTCAGTTTGAAATACATTACAAATACATGAACAATATAGTACTAGTCAAGTTGGTTAATTGATTTATGGTGTTATTGATTGATTATGTTATTTCTTTTCTAATTTATTGACTTATTTTTGCTGAAGTGATCTTGTGCTGCAGAAAACAAGTGGTTATTATGCAACAGGATACAAACTAGCTATGGTGGCAGTGATAAATGAAAGAAATGTCAAGATCACCCAAATACCAAACAGAACATCAATCATATCTTTGGCTTTCTATATTGTATAATGGAGATAGAATGGTGACTCTTAGACCTTCCGGATGAAATACTTTGAAATACTTTCCTGCTGTGTTCACCTGTCTCCTCCTGGGCACAGAGGAGCGACACTTTTTACTCTTTCTCACCTTAAACTTCCCTGACAAAAATCTGCTGACTCTAACTGACCGGTCCTCCTATTAAGCCAAACTAAAACCTTTGACTGAGACACAAAGGTGACCGAGAAGCACAGTGTAAATGTCAAACTTGAATTTCCCTTGGGATCTCTCTCTTTCTCATGAGATCATGCTTGGATTCTTTTGATATACAGTATATTGATTAAGGGAGTTGGTCTGGGATTAAGGTTAACAGTGCTGTACCTGAACTGTAATGAATTTTAAAAGGTAAAAGTTATTTCTCACTTATCTGATCCCTTCTGCGTATCCTAATCATTTGCTGGGATCAGTTTATAAGCAAATCTCACAACTTTCAGATGTCAGAGCGGAGTTTTTGCCATCATAGTAACACAAAGAGCACCTAGTATGCTAACAGTGCACTTTTAGATTATCAAAAAAAAAACAAAAAACATCTTATTTTGATCTCTAGAGCTGCTTATAGAATTTATAGAGGTAAGACGCATTTTGGGGACATTTTAATTGTATTGTTGTATTCTTATGATTGGTAATATAGTTGGTAATATCATATTTTTGTATTTGATTTGTACTGTGGTGAGGCTTTTCAAACAGAGCAGAGAGAGGGGTCTTTGCAGCTCAGGGTGTCTATAAGCTTTTCTGTTATTGTGTCCCAAAAGCTTTTAACAAGTGTGCAGCCCCAGAGTGTGTGAAGGGACGTGTGAGTGGCTCCCATGGTGCATTGCGATTGTGTTCTGTTTCTGTTGTTCTTATTTCCTGTAAAATGTTGAAATACTGATTTGAAGCGACAATTGAACGCAGCTAATTGCAAACTCTGCCCCACAGCTACAGTACTGGCTTCATCTGAACTTTGCTGGAAAGTTGCTCTAACTCCATCTGACATGTGTCGTGCTCAGCGTTTGGTACATTTGTCCTCAGGGCTTTTGTCACTGACCTTGTAGCACAGTTTGGAGAGACAAGCAAAAACCTGTCTTTTCATTTTGGGATTTTACTTCTGTCTGTCCCATTTTGGCCAATTACTCCAGTCAATCAAGAGGAAAAACAGTGCTTATATTGTACTCTTCTCCTTTATTCCACTAACACTGCTGTAATATGTGCCAATGTCACACAAGGGTTTAGACAGTCTCAGCACTTCATACTTTAGATATAGTTCAGTTCATCAATGTTGCAATGTGTATATCATGACATTGGTGCAGTTTATTTAGGGAATCAATACAACCCTCTATAAATGAATGCCTTTGAACTACTTAAAGCAGCAGGAAAACAAACATACATTTCAAAGTGACAAGAGGACCTACGTTGTACGCTCAAGTACAAGAGGCACTAATATTACCAAAGACATCGATGTACTCTGGTATTTTCTTTCGCACAGCATAGAGTTTTCAAAGAGTTTTCTATGGGCCACTGGGAAAGTACAGCACAAATTGGGCCACGTGTCAGTGTTCCATATCAAACAGGATCTAGAAAGCAGCAGACTGGAGCCATAGAATAGGGTAACAACAGAGTGTTTTCGCGGGGGGCCAATTGTCCATGATCATGCTTTGTCATCTCTCTGGGCGCACACAAAGGCAGGGCTGGCTCTGGAAGGCCCCAGGCACCACAGCTCTGGCTCTCTGAGCACGGCTGGATTATGTTTGCACTCACAGCTCACAGTGCTCAGTCTAGCATGAGACACCCACGGGTGAGCATCCCACTTTTCACATACTAAAGGTGCCGACAGGGACCTAGCACTCCAGGGAGACCGGCCGCCCAGGGGCCAACAGCACGATGTTCAGCAGCACCTACAGGCGCGAGGTGCGCAAGGAGAAGTACGAGCGCTCGGATGTGTTCGAAGAGGAGCCAGAGGACAGCTCTGCTGCCATGTCTGCCATCCAGGGCTGGGAAAACCTGCAGGAGCTCAACAGCCGCTTCGCCCGCTACATCAACAGAGCGAGGGTCCTAGAGCAGAGGAACGCTGTGTTCAGAAAACAGCTTGAGACACTGCAGTGCATGGACAAGAACAACGGGCTGGAGGAGGCCTTCAGCGAGCAGATCCAGTTCAACAAAGAGCGCCTCAGAGAGTTGGCATCAGAGCACAACAAGCTGGAGAGAGAGCTGAGAGAAGCCTGCCGCATGCTGGACGAGTACACCACCAAGTGAGTGCTCCTGGCCCAGAGGGGGCAGCGCTGAGTGGTCAAACATGTCACAGATCTGTATGTCTAAATGTTAGCTCCTCAGGGTTCAGCATGTACATTTTAATGGTGCAGTCTGTCCTAAAACCACCTAAAAATAAAACTGAAATACTGCATTCATATAGTCACAGCACTCTGCACTGTTCCCTGGTGACAGAACATTTGGGTCTTCACCATCTGTCTACACAGAGTTCTCTGAGCTGCCAACAGACCCAGGCCTCCCTGGGATCATTTCACTATGATTGATTGTGACTGTGAATATACACCACACGCTTCACTGTTTAACTCCCTTAAATCTGATGCACATAGCGTTACTATAACTTCACCTTTGATAAACCAGACGATTATATTTCAGTACACACTTAAACCATACCTGGCACAGACCTGTCTGTGATGTGTGGCTGCAGGTACAGGGAGGAGTGTGAGTCCCAGGAGCAACTGCGAGGAACCCTGGAGCAGCTAAACAAGGTAAGAGTGAAATATAATCACCAAATATAATCACAACATCCACACAACACCCAAAAATGTAGACCCAAAAATGAAAGAATTCTAAAATAGTCAAATGTAGATACACAAATTGTGTGATTTTTTGATATTTTTATGAATCAAATCTTGCAGGAGGCAGACAACATCCTGCTTCAAAACCTGGAGAGTCAGATCCAGAGCCAGTTCCTGCAGGACGACATCAGCTCCACCAAAGAAAGGCACAAGAGGGTAAAACGTGCAAATAGTACAATGCAGGAAAAGTAGAGTAGCTACTAGCGAACACAGCTGGATCTATTCTCTTGACAAGATAAACTTAGCTGAAAGCATTTGGGCTTTTTTAAATTCTGGAAACGTGTGCCAGTGCGCTCTGAAGTATGACAAGGATTTGATCAACAGGGAAGCACAAAGCCCCGCTGACTCTCAGTCGTCCCAAAATATGCCTGGAAACACAATATTTCCCCAGTTAGACCAGAAAAGATTAAAGGCTGTACCTGATTTTTACGGTTTTGTTTGTCATGTCTTCAAAACATGACACACAGAACGATCACAGTAATGCTAACAACAACTAGCATGCAATTCCACTTTCTGATTCATGAAGAATACAGTGTTTTATAATTGGAGGCCGACATTTCATCATTTTGCCCCTAAGAGCTATTTTCACCACATCTCTGTACATTATTATATCGACACCTTCCTTAAATAATCGCATTTTTTCAGGTTTTTCAGGAAACACAAAAAACTCCCCCCAAAATTGAAATTATGGCATAAATTATGGCAAAGTAAACAAAAAGTGACTTAGGCGATTATTTTAGGAAGGTGACGATATTAAAATGTGCACATCTCTTTTGAAGTTATAATCTGTTAAAGCTCAACTACTGTAAAAACCTTCAACAATCAACCTTTTAGAACTTTTTATCGTGTTATAGTTGTTTCCCCTTTTGCACATTTGAATAATCTTTATTCTACTTTGTGACATGCATAGGATTGAGCAGCATCGTGTGGTATGTCGGTATCTATCAGGATTTCTTTTATTAACTTGTTTTAAATTAATATTCTGAACATAATGATCCATGGGTGTCATAGATTACAATTATATAGCGCACACAAGTACAATATGTATTCTTTAAATGAATATAAGTGACTAGAAAAAATAACATTAATACGCATTGAGCTCTAATGGAAATGCCATGTTTTAATTTGCCTCTGTTTTGACATATGAATTAATTCCGCACTGTAGCACAGAGATAATGTTAAAAAGTCTCTGTGTTGCCCCCATAGTGTGAATAGAATAGACTGTGCTTTGCCATGTGTGAACTGAGTGAATAGAACGACAGTACAGCCCTTGTTTGTCTGCTTTTCTGCTTGTTGTTTGCAATATTTTCCCTTTTTGCTTATCGGTTTTGCCACCTGCCTCCATATTGGTTTTAGTTATTAATGCATACGAATGTTACTCCAAAGGAAACATGCCTTAACTGTCAGAATTATCAGTTTTACCACAGTTTTTAGTAGATTCTCTGCTCTCAGTTCTTAGATGAGACACAGAAAAATCTTTTGAAATAACCAATGTGACGTCAGCTGCCCCGCGTGACACCCAATAACCATTATGGAGTCAGTGCTTTTCAATTCCCCCTCCGAGACACATAAGGCTATTTGAATTTGGAAAAAGCTATAATGTTGCCATAACTGATCAATGGTTTTTTATGTTATCATGTTTCCTCATCAAAAACAGAGCTGGAGTTGAGTTTTGTTTTATTCACACCTGTTTAACACACAGACTTTGCTTGTTTGGACTCCACCTTGTGATGTGGTAATACAGAAAGTGCTATAAAACTCTGCTCCTTCACTATTTTTTTGGGATAATTTCACCCCTTGAATCGCCAATCTCAATAAAAAGTAAAAAGTAGCGGTTTAAAACTACTACTTTGTGACTTCATAAGGTGCGATAGACATTTTGAGCTTTGGAGATGAGCACAGACGAATAGTAAAGTGCTACTCAGGCATGTGTGAATCAAACAAAACGCAACTTTAACAGGAAGAGAGAATCGTAATATGTTGCGTAATATGGGACCTTTATAGTTAGCTTCAAAAATAGTAAATTACAATAACAACACGTCTTAAATGTCAATGCTTTGTCTGGATTGTTCCAAAGTCTGACACAAAAATAGCCTGAAAAACATCTTCTTTTTTAACTCTGAGCAGGGTCACTTCCTGTACACTTAGCACAAGCTCGTCTCCATGGAGATAGATAAGTTAAATGGTATTTAATGGTGTTCTGTAGCAAAGCAATACGACCCCATGGCGTGCCCTCCAACAGAATAATGATAAGATACATAAAGGCGAGATAAATGCACAAATATAGTTAAAGAAAGTATTTTTTTTTACCTACAAAGCTTAAGGGCAAATGTGAAAAACAGGAACTAGTCCATTTAAAACAGTTTGCAGTTATTCTTCACTTTACTAATGCCTTGAGAGTTATTTATGACACATTTTCACAGCTTTCTAAGAACAATGCAGCGCAAAACGACTCACAACTAGCATGGTAATAGTGCATTTCCTGATTATCGGAGAGGAAATGCGGTAAAATTGGTAGGAAACGCAGTAAAACACGTTCTATATAGATGTAGTTTGTAGTTGGCCTTACTTTGACCTCAGGAGCTTCTTATACATTATATTTATCTTAGGGAATGATGTAGTTTGCTGTAATACATATGGGAAAAAGATGTTATTTAAGGGTATTTAAGCTGACATTATAAGTATTGAATTAGACTTCAATAGGCCCCGCAGAATGGCTTTCAGATGTCATTTCCAGAAGGGCCCCGACCCCTGGGGAGCATCAAAAGAGGATCACCTTTGTTCTGGGAGTATATACATCATCCATACATCAGTAGAGGATGGAGAAGCTTCTCTTTTTCTACTGTGCGACACCAGATGTAGTTTGTTGTTTGTGCTTATGTTCAATGTAGCGGTGAATCTACGGTTTCTATTACTGTTCCGACTTTTGAATGGAAAAGCAAACGATTTGAGTATCCCAAGTTCAAACAGCATATATCTTATCAAAATTCCAAGATTTTACTTTTTCACTGTGAGATGTAGAAGTGCAGACGGCCGTTGGAATCTTACTGTACCAAAAATGCTATTAGTCAAGTTGTTCCTTAAGTTTATAATGATTTACAGAAAAGATAAGTGGAGTGAGTTAGTTTAAGAGTTGAATTGTGAATTTAATCTTGCTTTTTACATTGTTTAGTAGTTTTTTTTTATAAATATTTGTAATTGTGTGCATGCTTTAACTCAGATTTTTTCTTTTTCCTTTCTCCTTTTTTTTTTTTGCCCACCCCATAGTAATGTTAAACGAAAACCTATTAATTTGTGGTTGAGAAAAGCTTGAAATCTAAATTGATAAAGTAACGCAAAAATCACATTTCAGAGCAGTTTCTACGCTGAATAAGTGAAGACCTTTTGCTGTTTGTGGAGGAAATTATGGTACTCCAAAAAGTGCAGTTTTAGCGATTTTCTAATTGCCTCCATTCAAATTGCATTTCCAATTCGATTTCGATTAGTCCTGCAGCCTCACTCCACTGTATCATAGGAGTGTGTCACCTAATTGGAAGTAGAACCAAAAGTAGAAAACAGAGAGTACTTGCTGCAATAAATAAATACATAAAGACATTTAAAGATGCATTATCTAACTTTCTGATCGAGGGTTCGTCACTTCCTTGTTTTTATGGATATGTCATTGCTCTGGAATGTTGCACAATAAGACATTAAACAGCTTTACTTTATATTTCTTCAATTACCAGTGGATTTATAGCTCAAAAATGCTTTGAAAAACAAGCGCTTTGACTGTGAGTGGGGTCGCCTCTCCACAGATCTGACCTGTGACTTGTTTTAGTTTGATCTTAATGAATATAGAAGGTTTAATATCAAACTGTGAAACATTCCACAGTGGATTTATAGCTCAAAAATGCTTTGAAAAACAAGCGCTTTGACTGTGAGTGGGGTCGCCTCTCCACAGATCTGACCTGTGACTTGTTTTAGTTTGATCTTAATGAATATAGAAGGTTTAATATCAAACTGTGAAACATTCCAGACGATGCAATAACATCTCTATAGGAAAAAGCTTTTGATGGACCCTTCACCTGAAAAGTGACACGATGCACCTTTGATTTAAAATATATAAATGCAAATACAGTAAAATAAAAAATAAATCTTCTTCTATTTTTTCTTTTTTACCTCAGAACCTGGCCGAGATCCAGACCTACGTCAACATTCTGCAGCAAATCAACCAGACGCTGCCCCCAGTGTCTCTGGGCGTCTCCGAGGTGAGATCACCAATCCTGTCATCCACTATTGTGTGTCTGTGTGTGTGTGTGTG
>KN502233.1:1383-32271 GCA_000787155.1 Scartelaos histophorus | reverse complement strand
ATACATACATACATACATACATACATACATACATACATACATACATACATACATACATACATACATAAATACATACATACATACATACATAAATACATAAATAAATAAAATAAATATATACATCTCAAAAGCTTGTGTAATTTTAACATTAACAGCTCCTTTTATGTTTTGATAAGTAAAGACTGACAATTCCAAGGCTGAAATTATCCAAATGATTCTAGTAAATGTGTATGGAGTTAGTGATGAGGAAACAACATTATAACATAGAAAATAGCATAATATGGGCTCTTTAAAATCATTGACTAAGGCCACATGCTTTAATGCTCAGATGTGCACACAAAGTCTATACAGTGGTATGTGGTGGATCAATTGCTGACAGGTTAGCAAAGCGCTTATGCATGGTTGGTTGGTTTGTCTGTTTTTTTATTTGTTTTTTCACTGCAACATGGCTTGGGAAGAAAAGCAATGCGGGGTAGATTGAAAATTTAAAATGAGAAATGATGCAGAAGTGATATAGATATGATTTTGTGTCCACATTGAAGAATAGTAATATTTGCTGGTAGGTCACGCGTTATTAAGGTTGTCAGTTTTCTCAGACTAAATGGTTGACTCAGACACTGCCTTAGAAAAATCGCTCTTCTTTACATATGCATGAGGTGAATTGTTAGAATATTAAGATGACAAGATGGGACTTCCACATAATTGGACTGAATAACTGGAAACAGACGACTATATGTGGTTTTGGCTGGTTTGAAGGACAGGTTGAGATAGGTTAAAATACATAAAATTCATACAATTGCAGAAAATAATGCACAAGGTTTTAGCCTGACATTTAAGACAAAATTACAAAATAAATACTTTGGCTTTCTTTACATTCGGCCTTTTATGATAATTACTGTATCAACTTGTCATTTAGTATATGAAAGATGTAACAATATAGTTTGGGGTTCTTTTTCTTTGCAATAGGGGAGATTTTTGGTTATTTTTTGGCAGTGTGGTAAGATTTAAGCCACAAAAGGTTGAATTATTAAGTTATTTATACCTTATTGCAGACTGAAATGTTTCATTCTGCAGTTTATTGTAGCTCACGATTTTTTTTTTCCAACAACATTTTACATTTAGAATTGTTTTGTGATTTAAATCTGCTGTTCGGTTACCGTGTCTATGGCCTAAATTAGTTACAATATTATTGTATATTGTCTATATTTATTTTCTGCCTATTTACATGCATGCCCAAACCTTATTTCTGAACTAATTTAAATGACATGCACACACCAAACTCTGATGTGATTAATCTGAAGGACCATGATCAGAAAGAAATGAGGTGTTTATGCTGTTTACATGTTATTTATTCAATAGTCTAAATCTGATACTAATGAAATTTTGAGAGCGCATTTAAATACAGTTATTATGTAATCAACACTGGTTCACTTCACTTTACCACACTAGTAACATTGGTTTCCTGAAACTTGCTGCATACTGTTCATAAATCTGGAGAGTGTTCTTAAAGCCCACATTGCTGCTCTGGTACATGCAGTGGTCCCCAGGTTGTGACTGTAAATGGCATCCATCACTGTGCTAACACATACTGCTCATAACACATAAAGACAGGGAGGCAGAGCTGGAGGAAAGGCACTCTGAAAAGGCCATTACAGCCCTGCTCGGGTCTCTTTATGCAATCACCCTGCCTCATATTAGCCTGCTATTGGGTTCACAGGGCCACGGCTTCAGATGCAAGTGCAATATACACAGGACATAAAACATTGATGAGGTGGTCCAGCTGTCTGCCGTTGTTCTAGGAGAGAGGTGTGCGTCCAACACATGGGACCATTAAAGGGGGAAGCAAACTTGACTAGATTATAAAATGCATCCAGACAATGTACAGTAACTAACTACTGAAAGTAAAGTGCTTGTTTAAGTCAAATTTAGGACAATACTTTTTGTATTACAGTCATCCCTCGCTATATTGCAGTTCACCTTTCGCAGTCTCGCTGTTTCAAGGATTTTTTTTCTGCTTTTTAAAAAAAAAATGTTTAATGAATGTGCATTGTCTTCTACATCCTGATTGACTAAGAAAGAACCTGCGCAGTGTGTTCTGTGTCCTGATTGGCTAAGGGATTGCAGTCCACTGTCCATCAATCTTGTCTGTGCCGGGTCTCCTGTACAGTACAGAATGTTTTCCACCCATAGTCTGTATTAAAGAAGTGAGTGTGACGTCACCCATAGTGTTCAGAGACGCTCAAATGAGGCTCAAGATGCTTCACGGTTACAGGAGCGAATCTGGAGCCAGGCTCTATGTTATGAATAGGATTTTTTTTGACTAACAACATAACGAAAAAAAATTCAGGATAATGTAGAGCGGGTTAATAAGAACATTTTAACACCAAAATGACGAGGCCACAGCAGCAGGTAAGAGCAACAAGATCCAAATTGGAGCCAGGGTCAGAAGGAGCCAGAAGAGCCTCCTGTCACGCTTCCTATTTGGCACATGGCGGCTAGCGCGTTAGCTATGTCCATTCATATATACGGTCTATGGTTCAGGATTACATTGGGAAAATGTGTGGGGGCAAATCTAAAGAATTGTTCTCTGGACTTTCAGGTGTAGTCACAGTTTGAGTTTCAGCGAATAGAAGGATACTTTGACAAAATAGTAGATGAATGATTGGCATGGTCTTCAAGGAGTTGCACTGGGAGTATTGTATTATTATTATTAGTAGTAGCAGTAGTAGCAGTAGTAGAAGTAGTATTGAATTTTATTACCCAAGTAGTAGATGTAATAGTGCTGTTTTTTTGTTGCTTTGTCACAGCAGAGCACTTCCTGTACTTCCCGTGAACAGAGGAGAAGAACTCCTCAGGGTTTGTGTGTAAAATAAAACACTTCTAGAACAGTTTGTGATGAGGAAATGACATTAAAACACACATCAGCAAATAGCTTATATTGATTGTGCCTCCAGAGGGCAGTTGAAACACCTTGATTTCAAACACATTGTCCATATGTATAGACCTTCAAATCCTTTCCTACCATGTACCTAACCATCTTTCCCCTGCTTGTCTTGCAGCTGTACATCCAGACCACCACACTGACCATCTCCATGAACCTGAGTGCGTCTGTAGCGCTGGGGATGCTCTACATGCCCAAAGTCTACGTCATTATCTTCCACCCAGAGCTCAACGTGCAGAAGAGGAAGCGCTCCTTCAAAGCCGTGGTGACCGCCGCCACCATGTCCACCAGACTGTCCCACAAGGCCAGCGATCGACCCAACGGAGAGGCCAAGACCGAGCTGTGTGAAAACGTCGACCCAAACAGTATGTGCTAAAGCATTTTATAGGCCTGTCACAATCACAAATTTTGACGTGTGATATATTACTGAATTAAAGATGCATTTTGTGACTTTTCTGGTGGAGACCTGTCAAATGCTTTTCTTCAGGAATATGTTATTGGTTTGTCTGGAATGTTCCACAGTGGAGCATTTAACCTTTCCATCTTCATAGAACCCAAACCAGAACCATTTAAAGGTCAGTGGAGAGGCAAAAATGCTTGTTTTTCTAGGTATTTTTGAGCAATAAACCCACCTGTAATTGAATGTAAGATAGATAGATCTGTTTGATGTCATATGGTGAAACATTGTAAGCAGATCAATGACATCTCCAAAGAAACAAGAAGGTGACCTCCAATCGAAAAGTCACACAGTGGAACTTTAAATATGCAAGATAATATAATGCCACTGACACACAAACCCAACAGATTTGTACAAAAAAACTATTCTAAATCAACAATACTGTTAAAAAATTAGAATGAGAACACTTCAGTAATTAGTTTGTTATTTATTTATTTATTAATTCAACAATGTATGACTTAAATCTTATTTTAAAAAAAAGACAAAAACTAAAAATGTCTTAGTAGTGCAAAGAAGAAATACACACAATATAAATATTGTTCCAGCTTTCATATATTCAATGATAAGTTGATATAGTGTTTATCATGACAGGACTAGCACTAAACTACATAATTGTGTTAAGGATCTAGACTATTCCAATAGACCCAGGGTTAGAACAAAAACAATGCAATAGTTAAAGGTGTACTACGTAACTTTTCTGGTGGGGGGTCTGCCCCCCTGCGTGTTCTTGTCTCATGGAAATACTGTTTGCTTTGCCTGCTCCACAGCAGGTATCAAAGTATCTGTCTTGCCTACCACAACAGTACTGCCAAACATTTGAGTGGTGCCACCTGCTGTTCTCTATTAAGATTTGTTTTATGCCACACTGTGAGACATTCTAGGCAAAGGAATAACATCTTGAAAAGTTACATAATGCACTTTTAGGCAAAGTTACATGTATTTATGTTTTTATAATTGTCACTTTTTCCCCTGAGGTGCTCATTGACTTCTATTGTCCTCCGTGTTTGAGCTCTTGAAGAAGTTGCAAGAAACTATTTTGATGTTTAAAATGTTGATACAAATGTTAATACAGTTTAAATATTCTTCTTCTATTGTCCTCCGTGTTTGAGCTCTTATCTTAAAAAGCACCTGAAGAAGTTGCAAAAAACTATTTTGATGTTTAAATTTTGATGCATATGTTAATACAGTTTAAATATTCTGTCCTTGTGATATTCACTTTTAACTATGATGTACAAAAGGAACAAATCCAAAAGCTCCAAACTCCACGAACAATAACATTTTGATCCAATTCCCATCTCTTAATGGGCGACTTACCAAATCATGTTTTTCTCCCCCTGACAGGCTAATTTCATTATTTATCTGAGGTAAGAACAAATTAATCTTCTACTCCTGCTTTACCTTGACCTTGATCCATATACAATATAGTGGAGATGTGGAGAGGGGCTGCCCATTGAGAAACAGAGAGATTTATGGGTAAAACGCTTCAGTCTGACACTGTGAGCAGAGAGGGTTTATCCACCGCTCTTTATCCCCATCATTCACTTCACTCATAACTTTTCCACAAGGAGAGCGGCCCGAGCGAGATTTGATTTTTTTATACCATGTTGTCTTGTGTTTAGTTATTGTGGGAGTCTTCTTTAAGCAGTTTCATTGACCCTTGAGACTAGCTCTGAACAAAGATTACACAAAAGAGCTCAAATTATTTATAAGGTATAAGCCAACATTTCTATTGCATTGGCATACTAGTTAAGGTAAGCTGCCATGAAAACACTAAAAACTGCTAAAGATAATGGAGGTTGTTCAAGTGTTTGGTTCATTTAGAGTCTGAATTGGTGAATATATGTGAGTTAGTGTGTGTCAGCCCTGTAACTTTGTCTTGGCTGTACATCGCCAAAAGCTGTTGGAAAAGGCGCTAATAAACCGAGGAAGACGGATGAAAGAAATTATAATTTCTTTGCAAAGTGGGCCAACAATTTTGTTAGTTGAGGTTATGTAAGGAGACAACAGTGAGCAGGCAGTCTATCTGAGAAAAAAGCAGCTGTGTGAATTGTGGCATTATTTTCTTTTTACAGGGACAGCGCAATTTAACATTCCCACTAATCTCAGGCGAACTTGCAAAACCCCATTACATGAACAAATTAACACATAACGTAAACCCACTGATTCTATTCACAAGTCTGTATCATTTCGGTTAGTTTTAAGACAAAATTCAATCCTGGATGTGAATATTTTTTAAAGTACATCAAGTTTGTGTTGATCAACCAAGGCTTGTTTTTTCCCCCCAAATAAAGTGGACTGGGACTGAATGAATGAAGTGTGCTATTGTGGAGAAAATGTGCCAAGGTTTCTCAAAATCCAGGAAAATGAAAAATGCTTTCAGCAGAAAAGGCGCTGCATTTCTTCAAAATCCAACCAAGGAAAATATGTCAAAGAACACATAAATAGCCTAGCAGTTTATAGAGGATGTAGGTCTTAAGAATACAAATTAATGTTGTAACTCCAGTGACAAGTTGCTCCTAAAATGAAATATTAATACCAATCCACACCCTAGAATCAGCTGTAAACCTGTGCACATTGCTAGAGCATATGCGTAGCTCCATGTGTCATAGGACAGATGGACTTGGAATGTTTTTTGGGTTTTTTTTGGACAAGGGACAGTGAGTGTTTTTCTTGTTTCTCGAGCTATTCCTTTGAGGACATTGAGAATCCTCCATCATCAATCAGCCTAGTTTTTATTGCACAGTGGGGGCTATGCTAGTGTGTTTAACTGGCTGGGACTCTGGACCCATGGCATGTGTTGCTATTCCGAGTGTGTCTATGCTGGAAGCCACGCAGCCCAAGTGTAGTGGTAACGTTGGCAGGCAGCTGCTCCGTCATGGCTCCCCACAGACCTCTGGAGCCATCTGTCGGACTGGGTCAGACCTGGTTCTTTTCCTTCCTCCTGTTCATTTAGGTTAGGCTTATTGGTATTTTCTCCCTTCCTCCATACAGGCTTTACAATTTTTGTATTGAGGAAAGTCCAATTGGGATCTCCTTTTCAAGGCAGTCCTGGCCTAGAGGCAATCTTCAGCACAATCCACGGACAAGAAATTCCATATAAAGTAGACTACACTTGAATAGTAAAACATAGCACTAGGCTGGATTTAAAGAGGCATTAAGAAAACAGGTGAAACACTCTACTTAGGTTTCAGACAATGTCGAAGTGAGCCATAGACACAATATTCATAAATAAGTTGGCTCGTGGGACCGTGTCTGGTTTAAAAGAAAAAAAAAACTTTGACAATATATCTCAGTACTTGTAACACAATCAAGCACAATATCTAAATGGTGACCTAGACTTAGCTTAGAATTAGAAACTTTATTGGTCCAAAAGGGAAACTATTTGGACACAGTAGTTCACACATTACATTGCATGTTGTAAAATTTTTCTTTGAAAGGTTCCAGTATTTTTTCCAGTATTATTTTTCAAGTTAGTCCAAATTTCAGATATCATATTACAATGCATTTTTTAATTGCAATTCCAATCTCGCTCCCAAACCCTCTCCACTATCCTATCCACACAGTGGCCTGACTTCTGTATAGCATCACTTTCAATGGCATGCTGCACTCTTCTCTCCTCACCTCTCGTCACAACAAAGACTCCTATCTCAGCCTGTTATTTTGGATTTGGCCTCTTCTCAAAGGCCAAATCTCCCTGATTCTTCTGTTATAAGGTCCCTGCGCCTTCCTCCACAAGTCCATTTCTTATACAACAAAGACGTCCACATCTCTTAAAACTCATACCGCTTCAGCTACTCTCACAAAGAATACTTACAAGTGCTGTTTCCATATCTCCCCAGCCCTTTTTTCTCTGCAGCACCCCATGTGATTGCGAAAAGTAAAAAGAAAAAGACTTAAAATTAGAACTGGAGGGAATAGTTCTTATAACTTCTTTACACGCGGGTTAACTATTTTGAAGAAAGTGTGAAGACAAATTGATTTAAACCACTTTTCCTTTGTTTGATTTGAGTGGAGGGATTAACAGAGTCCCTTAAGTAATTTGTCTTTTTACATATTCGCTATTGATTCCAAGCACGTGGAGAAAACTACAAATCCTTACCTGAAGATAGGCTTAAGCCCAGGGGATAAAAAACATGTGTATAGCTAAAAAAGGAATTATTTTAAATCCATGCAGCCTGTCCACACAAAAGTTCAGATAAACTCATAGCTAATATTCACAGTCTGCCGTTGTCTCAGTGAAGAGTATGCATAGCATGCCATTTCTGCACACTGTCCTTGGCATGATTAATGATGGGGTTATGGCTTGGACACATTTTTCATTAGGTGAACTTAAAACGGGTGAGAACTGGCCAGTGGGCAGTGTGGGGGGTCGATGCTGCAAAAAGGAGATAGGATAACTAAAGGATGACCACCGATCCCATCAGGTTACTGCTCGCCTGGTTTTCACTTTACCATTGCACATATTATCTCAATGCAAAGACCAAAGACAGATGTTTGGCTCCTCCACCACACATGCTTTATCATTTGAGCTATGACCTCTCAAAACCAAGATGACCTTACATTTCCTTCAGGGGTGCAAATAGTTTTACAGTGCAAGAAAAACATTCACTGAATTGCAAAAATAACTAAATTTAGCCATGACTGACATACAAAAAGTTTATGGCATCAGTGTATGTGTAACTATACCATAACTCCTTAAACTATTTTCTATTACGAATTAAAGGTTTTATATGATGCAAAACTGACTCTTGTAAGTGTTAATCCATTATCATAATGTTGTTATCTCTTCAAAAACATACAAAAAGTTGTGTATTGCTTCATTTGTACAGGTTCAAATCTCAAAATGCCCTGTTTGTGATGCCATGTAGAAGTAGATTTCAAGTTAACTGCTGATTTTTATTTTTAGTTCAGTAGAGATTGGCCATTTCAGGGTTAAAATTATCCAAATCATTCTAGAGAAAGTGTATGGACCTTAAATATACAGAAATACACTTTCTGTATTACCAAATGACATCACAAGGTGAAAAAAGGGTTTTCTGTTTGAGCGACAAACTCAGCCTAAATATGCAGGGTTTATGTGTTAAACGTGTGAATGAAACAAAATACAACAAGTACATTCCTGGCCTGGTTGAGCTCTTTATTTAATTTAGGCAGATGAAACCCCAGCAGGGTTAAACCTCAGTTTAAGAGAAATATAATTCAAACTCATTGCCCAAGTTACTTCTAATATGTAAAATTATTAATTTGAGAATACACAAAATATGTTCCTTACTTTTAGGTATACAGTATTATGAATAACTATACTTCTCCATTATTCAAAAGGACATTTTGTACATTTTGAATTTTACTGAACAATTTTGTCTCGCCTCAGATTTTTTCATGTAAAAATCATAAGGTGCTTTTAATAAATCAGACACAGTCACTTTGGAGTTAATGCTATGTGATAAGTGCCTTCTGCCTGTACTTGAGAGTTCATAATTCAAACCTTCAATACATCAAAGGCCGAGTTCAGACTCTTTGAAAAGGGGTTGCATGAGGTGCTTCTACATAATTGTGGCTTTCCACCAGTAGATGGCGTTGGAGAGGATATCAATCTACTCTGTGATTATCCAATACTTCAAAAACCCTATTCAAATCAACTCTGAACTTTGGAGTCTGTTCAATCTGCATTCATCACAAACCTCATTTCACTCTTCCGAGCCTCTCACATTATTTGACAATCAACTTCCACCAGGACAAAATCTAACTTATTCATTTTTTCTTCGTAGGCCCAGCTGCAAAGAAGAAATATGTGAGCTACAACGACATTGTGATCTAAGCATTCCTCATCAGAAAAGGCTGGACAAAGCAAAAGGGAGAAGCCATGGTTGACGAGTGTCCAGCGCCAGACAAGAAAATGGACCTATCTTTCTTTCCAGGCGTTTCAGTTTCTTTGGTTACTTTGTGTTCACATCCACCGTCCACCGCTGGCCAAAAGAGGTGGGCAGTGGCAGAAGCAGCACCAGCCTGCCAAAGCAGTGCATTATGGGACATGCCAAGCCAGGCAGGTGGGACATCTCTGAAGGTTGAAACTCTTCAGGAAAGTGAGCACAGAAAATATAAATATGTTATCAGAAATTTGTAAAGAGGTGATGGAGACTTTTGTGGACATGCCCCATGCCTGTTAATGGCTGGGGGTTTATGGTTGTTCCTATGGTGACAAAACGGTCCCAGGGAATGCCACTGATGATGTCTCTTGAGCTGGTTCCTCACCCAGCCTCTGACATGCACAATGGGCACCTCTTACAAGCTTGACTCGTTTCAAACCGTACTGTCAAACAGAGTTTTCAGACATCCTGTGTGTGTTATGACCTCAATGTTGGCCTACTTCAGTTGTTGTTTTACATTCTAAATGACAGCTATACATATTTTGCTTCTTGAATGCACTTTTTGTTATTGAAGCCATATTCTTTGCTTTGAGATGTCTAGGTCTTTGCTCGGGCTGCAACATGCAATTTGATTCTGTACTCAGTAGTATATGGAACAAAGAAATTAGCACAATCTTAATCATTGAATTATTGCACAACTGTTGGATTAGTTTACCAAGTTTACGTACATTCCCATTCTTGTTGGGGCAAGCCCAAGAAATAGCAAAAATAAAACACAAAATGAAGCAACCATCTCAATTTACAAAGCTAGGGACCAGAACAAACACATGTATACCAAAGTACCCAAGTAAAGGACTGCTGGAGCAAGTGGAAGCTCAAATATATATATATAATGATATATAATATGTAATATCCTGTATTTTATTGTTAATTATAACTGAGTAGTATTTTCATTTTCTTGTTTTATCAGACACCATTTACTGACCCATTTTAGTATTTTATTTTTTTTGTTTAATCCCTAGCTTTATTTGTTACTGCAGAGTCAGTGCAATTCCACGGTCCTTATGGTCAATAAATCAAATAGAGCAAGCACATGACTGAAATTTACATTTGCTAAATATTTTGTTTTTCTGAGACATTCCAGAAGTGTTTAGTTTGGTTTACTGAGAAACAAAGGGGACCATAGATTATTGTTCATGCACAGTAAGTACAGAATCAGATTCTCAGCCATGAAACCAGAGCCTAAACCAGGTGTACTGTGAAGACCTTTTCTTTTCTCAGCTGTTTTTGGTGGTCCCATAATGAAAGCATTCCCATCTTGCACTGTTTGTCTGCAGCAGCACATCCATGGCTCCTGAGTATTTTGTAGGTGTATGAAGAAGAAGATGACCCTAAACCTGCTGTAGCCCACACTCCAAGGGCCAGGCCTCACTAGACCCCTGCACGTCTGGTGACCTCTTTGGCTGCTGATACAACTAAAGGTGTTGATGTTGAGGTTGTCAATGCATGCCTGATATGTTTGGTGTTGAATCTGAAAAAAAGATTTTAATGACACTTGTCATGACACAGTTGACTCCACCTGTCTGCTCGAATTGTACTGTTTTTGAGTTTTGCTCTGTTCCTTTTACTTTAATGTAAACTATTCCTCTTTCTCACAGCGAAATATGGCTTTGATTGGTTTCATGTTTTTTGTTTTGTTTTGTTTTGTTTTTTGGAAACAATGGGGAAGTTAAGAAAAAAGATGAGTATATATTTAAAAAAAGAAAATACTTCTAAAAAAAGAAAGCATGTATGTTTTCTACTGTTTGTACTAAGTATATTCATGTTGCCCTTGCTGCTTATGTGCCAATGTTGTTGGAGAGATTTACATTTGGCCACTCATGCAACTACTCTGTGGTGTTGTCCAAGAATGTATCAACATGAAATAAAGTATTTGGTTATTTTTTTTTACGTATTCCTTCTGAGAATGTGTTTCTTATTTGTGTCATTTCAGTGTTTGTTTAAATCCACAGTTATATAGCGGACCTGTGACTCCTTATGTAATCCCTTTTACCAAAAAGCATCAGGTGACTTACAGCCTGTCCAGAACCTACTGCAACTTAGAACCATCTCAAGTTGAGAAGGTGCACAGTAGAATGACAAACGATGTTTATAGAATTTGGGTTTCTGATACTAATCAAAATGTTGCATAAGTAATGTTTCATAAAATTTATGAAACAACATTTGTACACTAATCCATCTATCTCTGTGTGGCAGTTCCACTTAAATGCTCAACTCTTTGCATCATATTAATCTTTGACCCATCAGCCACACTATATGTTTTCTTCAATCTGTGCTAACCAACCACCACTTACATATTCACACAGGGAATATCATTAGTGTCTTGCCCTTGCAGAACAGAATGGGTTGATTGAAGAAAGCTTTAAAAGTACCAGCCTGTTTCCCCTTATAGATCTAAGCTTTTTTACTTTTGCAAGATCAGACGTTCTTCCAGACCTACACTGCAGGGCTGGTGCCAGTTCACTTTGGCCCTTGTAACATTCTAGGAATCGTTATCTCCAGCATTGAGATAAGTTGCCATTTCCTGAGTAGATTAAGTGTGGAGACAGGGAGAGAGGTCCCTATCTGTTTTGCCCTTTGCTGTGCCCTCACTCTGGAGATCTGCCAACTGTACTGGCTTAGAGGCATCTATAGAAAGAAGTCGATTTTTTCTTTTATTTCCAATACGAAAGTAGCTGAGAAGGATGCCCACATGAAATCCACTCTCAGAAAGCAGGAATTAATCAGAGCTTTCCCACTTTCACCTTGTTGCTGATATGATGCTTGTCCTCACGCAATGACCGTTTGGCCAACTTCTCCATGATGCATTGGGAAGTCTGACGGGTAATTAATCATACCCAGGAGACTTGGAGGCATTTGTCCAAAGTTGCTAGGTGGACAGAATGAAACGAGAAGGAGGGAGCATGTCAGATTGATGCTTGGGGGTAATGGCTGGCGATGGTGAGGTGACGGATTCTAGGCCTGAAGGAGAATTCTGTCTCTTTTATTAGTGTCTGAGTCCAGATTCAGGATCCAAATCACTACTTAATATGCAGATGTGACCTTGTGATTGGACTAATCAAATTTCACCTTTGCCAACAAACATATTAAGATCATTTTTCATGCGTGCCTAATTTTCCTCACTTTTAAACACTTTTGGCTATGTCTTGCAGTGATTACTTCTTATTATTTACCAGCTCAATCAAAATCTCTCCTGAGGTGACTTTTTTATTCTCCTAATTTCATCCCACCAGTGCAGTTTTAAGCATCTGGATCCTATACATTTCAGCGAGGTGACTCAAAAATAATACACCTGAAACCGTGTGCTCTTTATATCTAGGTGCTAAAATAACCATTGTCATTGTGTTATTAATCAGGGAGAGCAGACACGCAGATACATTCAGCTTGCATTCGTTTGCATAATTATGTCCCTCCTTGCTTCTTCCACTACATTAACATATGGGCTGCTCTGCCAGATAACACCTAGTATTGACATTGTATAAGCCATATTAACCATGGGAGATTGTCAGGGGTCCAATTTTATACAATGTTAAATCGATTCAATGCTGAAATCCTAATCGGGCCTGCTGTTTTATGAAGCTATTTAGAGAGAGACGCCAAAAAAAAACAAAAAAAAACTTCCTGTCTGGTTTTTCTAATGCTTTATTTCTTGAATAAACAAGGAGAGGAAATGAGTCACATTAACCACATTTTTGTATGATAAGCACTCAAAATCTGTGTTCAATACGCCAGTCAGACTACAAAATAAGCACTTATTTAACTTAGAATCTCACACTGGATGATTACAGTGTCTTCAACAACATTACTTGACAAAGAGGACGATCAGCTGGCCTCCTGAACACAATGAACGACCATGTTATTATTCCATTAATGGATTTTCTCATCTTTGGCGGCGCCAGTATGTTCCAGAATGACAATACCTCGACAGACTCAAAATGTGATAGAGCACATGGAACTGACACCTCAGCAGTCTAGACCTTATAGGAATTGAGATGCGCAGTGGTACAACTTCTTCATCAGGAATTCAAGATGTCTACCAATAATATGTTTTGAGACTGCAAAACTTTATTTAAAAGGTCCTCTATTATGCTAAATAGAGTCTTGTGAACTTTAAGTCATGTTACTTCATCTTAAAACATCCCTGGAGTATACTACATCAGAGAGAGTCTTAATGGATTTACACTGTCAAGGCTATCCAATTTCCAGGCCTCAATGGAGCGTTAGGTTTCTCCCCCTTTCTTTAAAACCTCAAGCTTTAAATGTGTAATCAATGCCTATTTTTAACATCTAGTCTCCAGTCAATTATAGAAATTGTACATATTGTATATGTAGCACAATACATCCATCCATTCTCACGGGTCACAGAGGGACCAGTCTGAGCAAGGAGGCCCAGACTTCCCTCTTCACTCACGCCTCCTCCAGCTCTTTGGGTTGGATCTCAAGGCATTCCCAGGCCAATCCAGAGACATGGTCCCTCCAGCATCTCCTTGGCCTTCCCTAGGGCCTCCTCCTGGGGGGACATGCCCAGAACACTGCTCCAAGAAGCCATTCAGAACAGATGCTCAAGTCCCCTCAACTGGCTTCTATTTCTAAGGAAGCGCCCAGCTACTCTGTGGAGGAAACTCATTTCAACCGCTTGTATATGTGATCTTGTCAGTACTCAAAGCTCATGAATATACGTGAGTGTAGGAACGTAGATTGACTGGTAAATCGACAGCTTTGCCTTTTAACTCAGCTCCTTCTTCACCACAACAGCCTGATACAGTGACTGCATCACTGCAAACACTGCACCAATCCGCCTGTCAATCTCATGCTCCATCCTTCCCTCACTCGTGTTTAAGATCCCTGAGATACGTGAACTGCTCCACTTGAGGCAGGGACTTTTCCCTCACCTGGAGAGGGCAAGGCACCTTTTTTCCAGACAAAACAACATCATCTGTAAACAGCAGAGATGAGATCCTGTGGTCCCCAAACTGAACACTGTTTGACTCCTGACTGCACCTAGAATCTTGTCCATATAAGCATTGATAGATTCAGCTTTATTGTCATTACACATGTATAAATACAAGAAAACGAAATGTAGTTTAGCATCTGATCAGACGTGCAGGCAGCAGCAATTGCAATATATACAGCATATAGATAATATACAGTATATTACAGTCTAGATTGTTGAGAATATATACAAAAAAATATGATAGCATGAATAGGAGGGAACTGGCTATAATGTATATATATGTACTATATAAACAGATGTATGATATACAATATATAAAATATATACAAGCAACACATACTTATAGTTTTATATATATTGATATACAGAGAAAATATAAATATGTATGACATCTAAAAAAGAACAAAGATATACATGAACAGATGGACTGTAAATAAATAAATATAGTATAAGTTTTGACTGGGCAAGGTACATTCAGTGTCCATGGGGGGATAAAGGATGAAGATGGCATGAGTGTTCAGCGGGTGGTCTTTGCACCCAACCAAAGACTGTCTTATTAGACTGTCTACAGGGGTTCACGAACTGCTCTTAGTTTGACCCATCACATAGAACCTGTTTGCCCTGGGAGACCCTCTCAGGGGCACACATGATCATCTGGATAAACACACTCCCCCACCACAGTAAGGTAGCAGTTCAAGAGGGGAGCCCTTTTGTATTTGTTGCACAATGTATTTTTATACTATGTAGTTGTTGAGAATTGCACTTTTGCTTTGTGTATTGTTTAAATTTCTTGTTGCTAAAATCTGCTCACCCTACATGTCACATCATGTACCAGGTGACTGTACCAGCCCACTTTGAATTCGTGACCTACACCTATTACTTCAAATTTGCACTGTAATGGCCATCTCAAGATGAAGGCCAAAGGGCTGAAACATGTTGCCGTAATTTTAACATTATCTGCCATGTGTTCATTATTTTTTTTTTGTATATTTTGAGTGCCTCAGCTTTTTTAACGTACTTGAGACTGAGCCCTTTACTGAAGAGAACCAAACGGGCAATTTTGCACAATCTCTACACATCCAAGTAGCACTCCTTCCCTTAAAGTTTTGCATACCTGGAGTTGTGTTTTGTTTCATTCACACATGTTTGAATTACACTTTATTATTAGTTTATTATGTAGTCGTTCTTCATCCCCAATGCTTCAAATGATTTGTTTATGTGTTTTGTCCATGCAAACATTCTCAAAAAATACAAATATAATAAAACAGAATCCTGATTCAGAATCTACCCATCGTTCTGGCAGGTTGAAAATTGTCTTATTATTACAAAGCCCTGAGCAATTGACTGGTTCACTTGTTGCTATGCTTGCTTTGCAGCACAAAATAGTAATGGACTTGTCCAGGGTCAGAACTGTTATTCTTGACAGTAACCAGGAGCCAATTTTTCCATTAATCTTTGCACCCAACCAGAGCGAATGCTTTTGTCATAAACTCTAAATTTAACCAAACTTTTTTCTCCCCATTTGGCCCTAGAAGAGAGAGGCAATGCATTTTCCACTGCAGTGGCCATTGAAGTGCTTTGTCAGCGTAGTGGCTTACTGCTGGGATATCACCGTCCTAATATGACTACTGGCATCTCATCCTTCCCTACCTAAACACTAATTGGTTTGGTGGTGACTAATCTAATTGGACACCGAAGGTTAGCTGTGTGAATCCTTATTGAAAAGCTCTTATCAGAGTTTGAAAAAGAGGCTTACAGACTGATGCAGAGGAGGCCAAGGAGGACAATAGGAGGAGGACACTCAATAATCATCATTTGTAGTGAGTTAAGACTTTGGAAAAATACTAGGAAAAATAAACAATGTTTGGCTGCAAATGGCAGAATGTCATGTAAACTAAAGGATTGAAATTGACAGTTACTCTTTTTATAGTTTTTCTCCCATTTTCCAACTTTAGGATTAATTACTGGCAAACTTCTGTTTCATAACAAGAGAGCCCTCAAACATGGTACCGGCCTCTTTCAACAATGCACCTTACTGACCTATCCAATCATAGCACCCCCAGCCGCAGATGTCAATACTTCAACCAAATGCCTTACACTGTACTGGATTATAAGTACATAACAAGTGACAAAGGAGTTTTTGCTGTTTGTTTTAATATGTAGAATATTATATAATATTTAGAACTTCATTTACAAATGTATGATACAGTTCCTTGTTATTCACAAAAGAAATTACACAAATACACGATGCCCACACACTGTAGTAGTAAGTAGCCATAAAAACCCTGTAAATACTTCCTGGACTCATGGGTATTAGTGAGCCACCAGCCTTCTCTCTATTTCCTCTGTCTCTTTGGCACTCTTTGGAATGGCTCGTGAATGATGGGAACTTTCACAGACAAACCCGTTGGCTCAGTAGCTGCGTGTCCTCCTGCTCTACACTGTCAGAGAGAGAGATTGGATTGTATCTCGCACTAAGAAACAGGACTACAGTGAAAATGGATAGAGGCGGGGGCACTGACTTGAGGCTCTGCTTATGTGGCAAATTGTACCTTTCTCTGCTGCTTCGTTTGCCATAGGCTTCTCACCCTCACAATCCTTTTTACTTTCGCTAGAACTTTTTCCACCAACTCTGGCCATTACTCTTCTTTAAGCAGTCTAATTTCTGAGCTATTTACTGTAGCACATGCTATGGGCCTCCCGAAACAGCACACCACAATACAATTCAACATGCTGCCAAGCTATGACATATTACTGGGTATGGTCAGTTTAAAGGGATTTTTCTATATAATCTTTTCCCTTCAAAGTTCCCCTCAGACTGCACATAAAAGTCATCCATCATCTGACCCTCTCATACTGTTCATATCATATTGTTCCTTTACTTATATACATCTATAATTCTCTAATCTAATCTAGTCTTTGGAAATGGATGTTAAACACACACAATGACCTTATATATTATAAAGAGAAGCATTACTGTGTGCAACATTTTTCTCTTTACAATTAACTGCAACAAATAGTATTATAATTTATATCTGAGACATTAAAGTTATAATTTAATAATAATTTGGAAGCAACACAAGTCAATGCGCAGTTGTGGCCGTGGGCTTTGAAGGTTGCACGTGCGAGACTACATGTACCAGCAATAATTATCCATTTATTAAGGGAAAAGGCTTGCGGTGGCCTCTAGCTTGGGGTAAAAATAAAATCCAATGGAACTAATCCAGAGCACCACGCCACCTCCACCAGCCCTTCGGTCAGACTGGTCTGAGCTCCTCTCGTTACTTGTGATTATACAGTAAATTAGCAAGCACCGGACCGGAGCTGCACCTCATGCAGTCTGAGGCAGGGGTAATGGAGGACTTCATAGTAGGGCAATTCGTATTAAACAAAAGCTAAGGTTTACTATGTACATACAGACATACTGAACAGTTAAGTACCTTTAGAGAACTTTTAATAACATATGGGAGTTCATGTAGTCGATACAAGTATTGACAAGCCCAGTTGTCCTTTCTCATGTGAACAAAACGATTTCCACAACAATATTGACTTCAAACTTTTCAGACTTTCAGCATTTCAAACCAGTGCAACAGCATACTAAAAGCCATCTAAACTCTGCAATATTATGCCCCTGAGCTAAGGCAGATTGGCCTTCTTAGCCGATGCTTTGTGTTTCCTTGACTGTCCTGAGCGAGATAATCTGTCTTCCTTGACAAAGAGAAGACGCCCGGTAATGACAAATATTTCAATATCCGAATGTGTCATTTGGAGATAAGCGAAAAGCTGATGGCAAGGCAATTAACAGGAGTGAATGGAGAAGAATGGTGTATCTTGGCGAGGCATCAGGCTACACCATCGCCGCAAGAGTAACTCAGACGACGCCTCGGACAGTTACAGTACCGGGGGCTAAAGAAAGAAAGTCATTGCCCCCCCCCATCCCCACCATCATCTCCACGTCTTTACACTTGATGAGGTGCTTGCTGCTATCAGCCCTAGAGATAGCAGGTGTCAATAGAAACCAATTTAAGGCGTACACAGCAAAGCAAGTTATTAACCCCACTGCCAAAGAATGGTGTCTAGCCTCAGTCGTGCTTCCTACTGCAGAGGGGGGGTGGAGGATGAGTGGTAGAAAGCTTTTGACAGACAGCTGAAGAGAATCTGGAAAGATTTTTTTCCTGGAAGGGTTATCAAAAGTATTGAAAATCAGATACCAATCAATACTGAAATATACAATTAAAGTTACTAATTTCAAGTATACTGAAAAATACATAAACAAGTCAAAATGTAACCATTCCTGAATAGTTTTAGAATAATTTTGATCTTTAGCTGAATCAGCTGAACTTAAATAAAGTACTATTACATTATATTACACAATTTCATTGTCTGGAATGTTCCACATCTTGCATTTAATCAATTACAGGAGTTGTACTAAAGATAACATGAAGAATATTGCAGATGTTCTTCATAGAGGTAGTATTGTTTAATGCCATACTGTGGTACAGTCCAGGCAAAGCTTTGCATCTCCATGGAGACTAGCAGGTGGCGGCCTCCCCACCAGAAAAGTTATATAGTGCAGCTTTTAAATGCCTGGACAACTGCATATAGTCCAAGCATTTAAAACCATATGAAAACCATTCCTTGCAATAAACAGTCTTCTGTTCTTCTGTTCTACCCCCAGCATTAAGAAGGAACACTGTCACAGAAATCCCTAATACCTGTTATTGAGTCAGATGTAACATAGATTAGAGCATAATAAACCAAGACCCACCAAAATAATCAATACCAGAAATTATTTCTCCAACTTGTGAAAAATGTAACCAGGAAGAAGATTTCCACCAACTTTCAAACCAGACTGGTGCAATGTTGGCTCAGGTGGGTATTTGGCAAAAAAGACTTAAAGAAAAGTGAATTACAAAAGCCCAAAGTTGTCTTTGTGCATCTGGATCCATAAAATGCTAAACCAAGAGGAAAAGTTATTCCAACTTAGTAGTAATGAGCTATTATTAAGTGAAACGCCAACAAGCATTTGGCAGCAGTAATTACAGGGAAGTAATTGTATTCAGCATGCAATCAATCTTAGTATATTGAACCCAAACAAGCTATTCTCTGTTAATTATTCCAGTGGTCGCTCTTGTCACCTTCAGTGTAGTTAACCACCTCAGACAACTCAAAATATTCAATTCAACTCAATCTCCCACTGTTTTGTGTTTCCAGGTTTCCCTTGGGGCTATAATGTTATGCTTTAAATTGTGACATAGAGTGCGCTATATAATTGGCTCAGAGGTTAATTGCAAAAATGAAAATGAATCTTTTTTTATGTGCAAGAAAGAGCCTCGATAAAAGTTGATTTCAGAATCATAAAATGTAGTTCTAATATTGTTATGATTTTTCTAGTTGTTGCAATTTTGCACTTTTGTCTGGTTGTGAATCTAAATGATGACAATGTGAATGTGAGAACAAGGTGGGATTATCTCAAAGTGCATGCTGCCTTTCCCTGGATATGTAAACAAGCCATTTTTTGTTAATCATCCAAACCTTTCTGCCACTTTTATTGCATTCAACCACTCAAAGCTGCTTGAGAAAAAATCACATTTAGCACCAAATTCAATTCAATCTCCCAGGTCTCCATTATTTCTGTCCTCACATAAATATTGACAGGTTTTCCCACTGTGCCATAACAAGTAAACTACCCACAGAAGCCCTTTAAAGCTTTACAACAAAACCCCAACATCAGCCAACCCCATTCCACCCGAAACAGTCTATTTTTCGTGGTTATTAACATGAATATTGACAGATTCTCTCTATGAGGTGCATCACGCTCGCCTGCGGCCCAACACCCCTCATCCATTTGGCGCTCCTCCTAGTGCACACATCATCTGTTTGGGGCTTGGGGGCGATACATCACTGTGGCGGGCCTGAGAAAAGCTCTTTAAGTTGCATAAACACAGTGTCGCCGGGGCACCCACTGGCGGCGCGTGATGGATGGGGACCGCACGGGGAGCAGAGAGCCACTTTGATACCCAATAGGTGATGACGAAGCCACAACCAAGGGCAGTCATACAGTTACGTTCTGGAGAGGGATACGGCTATTACAGTGCTGCATATTATGAGTTTTAAATAAGGTAAGTAGAAGGTTTGTCTGATGACTTTAGGTTTAACCTGTGAGAATTGAAAAGTTTGGAGGAACACAAATTATATAGATAAATATGAGATTGCAGAGGAATGGCTGTAAATAGTGCAAATAACTACTCAAAGAAATACAATAAAAGCACATTTTAATCTTTTTGCAGGACCCATGCCAGTTGCAAACTAAACAAAATGAGGATAAATGGTAAATTAAGTAAACACTTGAACTGCAAAGGTGTCCATAGTCAACCGGTGGGAACAGTATATTATAAAACAGTGGAATAGTGTCAGTTCTTTTGAATAAGATAGGTATAAAAACTATCAGGACTTGGATACACTCCTAGCAACCCAATGATGTTAATGTCAGATTTATGGGATACAGCGCAGCATATAAATATACACTATATATTGCAATTAATAAGAAAATATAAACTAGAACTAGAATCAGTTGAGTTAGCAGTTGCAGCAGTTGCGAGTTACATTAGTGGTAGTGTGAGTCTTTCTGCTGGTGAGCCCCGAGACAATGTTTTCCCAATCAAGAAGCCATAGCAAACTTCATAGGTAAGTAAGTCTGCAGCTTTTCTTCTCCAATTTCTACAGGATTCTGCCTCCTGGGAAAGTGCAGTTACCATGACAACTTAAGTTTCACTATATGGAGGTATGAGTGGAGGTGGAGAGTGAGATACGAGGGCGACATGGTTATCAACCTGAGGAGGGTCGGTGGAGACAATGCCACATTTTCGTCTGAACCAAACAAGGATGCTAAAGCTAAAGAGAAGAGAGCCACACTGATATAATAGATTTTTGTAGTTGGTAAATGTATGTAACTGGACCAAGGAAAGTAAAGGGATTTCTTATAACTTGTCGAAGTGTGAATATGATTTCAAGCCAGAGAGAAAAATAATGTGTTGCTGCAGTCTGTGATTCACAAAAGAATACCATAAGAACTATTGGGCTAATGCAAAATGGATCAAAATGGCCGAAGGAATAAAACTTTCTCTAAATGACTCATGCACAACTTTCAGGGCAGTTTGACTATATTGTTTTGGACTAACAAGGCATGACTCTTGGGAGATATTTTTACTTTTATGATATAGGCTGATATTGCTAGAAAGTAGTTTGTTTTTCCAAATTTCTTTCACTGCTATTGGCACTTCCAACAACATTTTCATGCAGTGTTACTGTTCAGAATGATTGCTGCTCCGTTTATCAAGCTCTAATTGGTGATTAACAAAAAGTACCTGCACAGTGGAGTATCGTGTTATGAGACCCTACATCAACACACTGGAACTGATTTTCATCCACTCAGTTTTAACTAACTCACTGCAGTCTATCACTGCAGCTCTACAGTCTAACTGCAGTCTAAACCAGGAACATACTGAATGTAAAAACAGATGCTTTGTCAAAGAATAAAAATGTGACAAAAAATGTGACTTACATCCACCTAACACCTAAGGGCTAAAACTAAATATCAGTATGACTGCAATAAGAAACCTGTGACAACACACACACACACAGTATAAAAATATGGCTTAGTATTTTGCTGGAAAGAACTTGTGGTTTTAAGTAGTGTAGTATAATTCAATTAATAAAACATAATAATATATAAAACACATGAGTATTTGTGTCACAGAATGATGCTTTCATTCACCACAATTCTCACACTCTAAATGTCCAAATACATTACAAAGAAAAGGGCATGTACGGTTTTGAACATAATTTTTGGTTACTGCCACAGACACAATCTCCATGTAGATGTTTTCTGGAGTGTCTCAAGCAAAGTAAAATTATGTACAGTGAGGCACAAGGAGCCAAGTCTCCAAGTCTGTGGAAAGTCAAGCCCCCTCATAGCAAGAGTACAAGTGTTTTAAGGTTTTTAGCTTTATAAATACACCTAACATGCTTTTATTTTAGTCTATTTTTTGTCTGAAATCTTATATGGTGGGGCTTTAACCTTTTTCCAAAACTGTCAAATATGTAAATTTTGCTGATAGGAATATATAGTCTTTGTTTATGCTGCTGTCCCTTCTTTGTGTCCTTTCACCTCAAAAGCCCCTTCATCTTTCACCCATTCTTTTTTTTCTATACATAATTACATTTTTCCCCTATACGCTTCATTTTTCATCTGCCTGCCTCTCTCTCTCCTCATCCCCGTGGCCACTCGAGCGCCCAGCCATGCATCTCTCCACCCACTGGATTCCTCTGTGTCAGCTATCACTCGCTCCCTTTTAGTCGGCACTAAGATTATATCGTCTTGTGGAGATAAATTTTGCCATTGAGACCTGCCGTAAAAAGATGACATTCTGGGATGCAACAAACCCAAGCAGACTGATGGTTTATCTGGCTTTTAGAAAAACAAAACTCTGGAGACTCGGTTGCCTCCGTTAGCTAAGCCTGTGAGCCTGTGTGTGTGAATAAGTGAAGAGCACATATATCAGAGAGGAACAGGGAAGTAGATAGAAAGCTGCTACGGCAGGGTTTTAAGGTAACAGATGGTCTGACGGCCTCACAAGTTTGATAACACATTTGCTGGGAGCTTTTGGAGGGAATGGGTTTTCTCTAGGCTCCATTTAAGCAGATTTACACGGACGAATAAAGAGTAACATCAGGGAACAGCCTGATTTGGCTTGGATGTTTGGGCTTAATGCTTGGTTATCTAAACATACAGGTGAACTGTGACTGAAATTATGTCTTACTGTGGAAAAAAAAGACTTCACCACAAGTATAACAAGTCTCTAAAACACATTTGTATGTATTTTTTCCTGTACATCTCATCATGCATACTTTGAGTTTTGTTTAGTTTACAAATATTTTAGTTATCCTTTTCAAGTTTATTACACAATACTATAACTTAATGTGACTAGTCAAATTAGGTTTTTATCTTCTGATATAATTCAAATACTATAGTTTGTTGTTTTTATTGTTCTTTGATGCATTCGCTGCTGTCTTCTAAACAGATTTTGTCTTCCTACTTGGGGCAGTAGGAGCTTTCAACAGATGGAAAAACAAAAAAAAATCAACAGAACTGAAAAATAAACACTCAAAAACAAGCAGTAGAGCCATTAAGCAGGTCCCCCAGAAAATCAACCCAAGTCAGAAATTTAAGATGGAATGAGAAAACCCATCTTAAACCAAATTTTAGATGGGATGAGAAAACCATTTTGTGGATTGAGAGGTCATGGGCACGGAGAGCAACAAGTGCTATGGTTGGATCAGGGAAGCCACAAACATGTCTACCAGACTATAAATTAGGATGAGGCAGCGCACCAACTGTTTCACACCTGGGATACCGTTCTGAAGTCAGAGGAAAATAGGGCCAAAATCAGTTTATACCTGTGAGCAGCATCAGTTTGTACTACCCAATGGACAGAAATACATGTTGAGTTTAGTAAAGAATATACACTATTTCTCATATTTGAAACCGTTGATGTTGGCCAACAGAGGGTTCACATCTTTATACTATTAGGCCATATTTAGACAGACACACTGGAAATTCCCCTCTTCATCCAGTTTGCAGTCCATAGAGAATAAACAAGTCTATACAGGACCATTATAGAGCCATACTGTGCAGCTATAGTGTATGTATCTGAAGCTGGGCTTTGATCCTCTGCATTCTCATGTTCTGACTACAAATCAGGGCCTTTCCAACACAACAGGATTTCCCAGCTGGATAAATCTATATGAAGAGTGTAATATGTGTCCCAAATACAAAGGAAGAGTCAAGAAGCCTGCAAGTTATAAGATGGGAAGTGCTTAAGGCAAACTGACACTTGAGGTCACAGTTGAAGTGCCTATGTGTAGCGCTCATACAGAGAACCGATAAAAGAGACTGAAGAATGCACAAGAGATTCCTGGCTTATATACACAAACAATACCTCAAGTTGTAAATCCATACACTAATAGCAAAGTCAAATGTTTTGCTAATTTATGCATGTATTTGTATGTAGAAAAAAAAAACAGTATGCAGAAAGAGGACAAGGACAACTCATTTTTAATCATAAAGGAATACTGAAAGTTGTGGGTCACTAAACTGTGTGAACAAACTTGTAGCTCCTTCACGAGTATTGCACTTCAACGCTCCTGCAAGACAGATTGAAAAAAAATTGCAATTTAGCTGTCAGTACGTACAAAAGAAGACAGTTTTCATTTGCCTTGTAGCAGATTAGCTCAAAAGCTTTTCACAAGAGCAAGTGTTAGATTCTTCTTTATTTTAGTGAAAGGGGAACTACAGTATTAACACAAGTCAACTTGCTCAACAGGGAGAAATTATAATGTCAGACGTGCAGGTCAAAAGTAATGCTCTATATTCTAACACTGACATTATACTTGGTTATGTTTTGATCGAGGAAAAAACTACTTCAAGCTATTTTCTTTTTCATGACATTTGCCTTCTCTTAGTTCCACTCCTCAATGTTACATCGGTCGCAGTGCGGTGTGGACGCAAGCTCTGCCTTAACGCAGCATGTGTCAGGTCTGTGCACTCTTTCGGGGGCAATACAGCATCTTGGTCTGCCTTTTCCCATGAGCAGAGTGAGGCTACGGTCATGTCCAATGTAGGCATCATTTCTCCTGAGAACAGTCAAACTCTTGTGCCAGTCGACATGCAGGTCCCAAAATAACTGCAAATGGGGGAATAAAAGAGATAGTGCCTCTCTTAGTGCTGTGGGAGTATATCTGCTGTAGTTTTACAAAATTCAGTCTTTCTGGGATGCATATAAATATAAAGACTTACTGTTAGTGGTTGAGTCAATGTATATATAATTACTGCCACATTTTTATCACCAAAAGTGACTGAGGAGTATTTTAATTGTCTGTTAATTCAATCTTCTGAGCCAAGTTTCCTTTGTCTTTGGGTTACAGCATGAAGTGCTCGTGCATCACTTTCCCAGCTGCAGGCACATTCTATTAGTTTGTAGTGACTATGGCGGTAAAGCCCCCAGACAATAAAACCATTATGTTACACCACTAAGTGATTCTAATACCTGTCCCACCCACCTCTGGGCACAAAGCATGTAGTTAGGGTCTATAGAAAATTGCTTGCTGTTTAAGATAATTAGTAGATCATCATGACCTAAAGGGGTCCTGCCCTGATCATCTGCTAAAGATTTCCTTCAGTCTCATCTCCCACAGACGCAATTTCATGGCTGAGAAGGTGTTGCGTCTCTAATTCAACACAGATTTGCCTCCGCAGCTGTTGTTGCCTTGAGTGCACTTTGACGTGTTTATATTTAAAACTAAATAAGACATATCAAAGCAGTGAATCTAAACTGCGAGGCATAAAAGGAGCTTGGTGCTGCATTAATCGACAAACCCCTTGGTACTTTTTCTATAATAGCATAATTTGAAATTCATTAAAACATGTTCTTGATCAGAAAATAGATTACTGTTTGTTCCATTGTGGGTGATTTTCTTACCACACAAGGTTTTGTTGAATAGTTCCCCCGTTTCCAATTTAAAATGTTGTACGATAATGAAAGTAATCAGCATTTTTAATTGAGATCAAGATTTGTAATATGTCTTGCACTATTGTTAAGGCTTGATCAAATACACATAAATTTCCTTATAGTACAATTATAACCATGTGTTTTCTGTCAATTTCATTTTCCTGATGAATAATAATAATAATACAAAACAGAAATGCTTCTCCAAATATGTCTTCTTGCCTGTAGTCATTTGCATACAAAAAGTCAAATCACTATTACATTCCAAATGTAATGTAAATGTCTATTTAGGCTTGACATCTATGGATGTTGTGATCCCTCTGAGATATTTATGTAAACATAGTGAGAGTTATGCTGCCAGCTGACAAACTATTCATATGGGATCAGCCATTGTAACAGTATATACGACATTTGATGCTCCACTATCTCCTCATTTCTTTTTCTGAAATTGGAAGCAAAGCTTAGAGAATGCAACTTTATCTCAAATAATATTGCAAAGGTGCACTATAACCTTTCTGGTATCTGCATGTCTCTGTGGAGATGTTCTACAGGACAGTATTTAACCTCTCTTTCCATGGAGACAAGCACTACTGATCCAAGTTATAGCTCTGATTTTTGGAAAGAAGACCCTACCCTTGCATGAAAGCAATCAGACAAGTGGCAGTGTGGAATCTAATCTAATCTTTATTCCACCAAGTAGATGGTGGGCCGTCTGCCTAAAATAGTTACATTGTGCACCTTTAAAGTATCTTTGTTTTTTTATATTATTAATCTTTTATCTTCTTTATTTTTTATATTATTAACTTCCATTTCATTCAAGCTATTGAAAAGATTCTGAGAAACTGCATGCAGCTGCATGCTTCCTCGTCCCACCTACACTGTGCCATAAGAGACAACGGTCGAACAGAAAAGCAGCAGAAATGGCGCTGCGGGTAGATTCCTGTTGTGCTTGTATGGAGGCTTGTTTGTGTGTGGTCTGTGACCATCAGAGCAGTGACCCCCTCACATGGGTCAGATGTCCTTTGCTGCAGGACACACAGAGCGGGCGCCTGTGCTCTCACAGCCTCTCATCCTCTCAGCAGGACTCAGGCAGCTGTGTGGAGGGACGGAACCATCACATCTCCACACAACCAGCTCCTACCAAAGGACCAATGTAAGATTTATAAAAAATAAAAGAGGCAAGTGTAGGTTATGATTTCTGTTACAATAGCAAATTCATTATTTAATTTCAACAGGCAAAAATGTTATTATAATATGCAGAATGTGTGGGGTGGTATGATGCACATAGAAGGATTATGAAATGGACACATCACTAGTGTAATAGACCAGGCTAATAACCAACATAATCTATACTGGAATATTGCATGTTTTAAGAGTATAATCTTAATCCACAAACTGTATTAGTGTTTGTGATGTTCCATTTTACAGCGATGTGTTAGACTTTTGGATCAGATTATTCTCTTTATTTAAGATCAAAAGTTTCTGAGTTCCAAATTCTATGTTTGTTCACTCTGGTCTGATTCACACCACTTCCATAATGCAGCATATAAGCTCCTATGCTCCTATTTTTTACCCATATTAAACCTGCACCTATCTATCCATTTGTATCTATAAAGCAGCTGCTTTCTGTGAGCAGAATGCCTTCCTTCTCTCGTGAGTCAAAAAAGTAGAATTACCAGAGCAAGAAAGCAGCCAAAGGAACATGTACACAATACATATTCCCATTTGGCACATCTGATAATCAGATTTACTGAGCCACTCCACTTCCTGCAGTTTATCACACACACCTTATCTGACTTCCATGCTGACTTATTTTCTTTATACTCTATTAGTAAATCCACAATTACACCCAAGACACGAGCGCAGAGTGCGCCGTGTTATCTGAGAAAGCCCGCAGTGTGACAGTGAAACAGATTCTCACGCCTCTGTGATTCACCGGCAGGTAGGAGCAAGAGGATTATGACTGTGGAGGATTTGTCAAAAGGCTGTATTTCTATGGGCGCGCATCTATTTCCACAGCCATCATCTGAAGCACATTCTCTGGTCATGTGATCACAGCAGGGAAGCACCCAACTGAGACAATGGGAGATTGGTAGAGATTGGCACACAGAGAGTGTCTTTGTTTTCACGTAAGCATTAGGTGTCTAGAATCCAATATGCTGGACTACACAAACATGAAAGCCCTGTTATTTTGGTGTTGTCTTTTTTTTTCATAAGGTCAATGGTGAAAGAAAAGGTTACAAAATCAGTCATGTGGTCACTGTTCTTGGAATCTAGACATTTCAACCATCATCCTTTTCGTACTGAAGTTACTGGCCTGAGAAGCTAGAATAAGGAAGTGCACTGCGGTGTGCTGCAAATATAAAACTTTGCTACCCCATAACTTTTGAGAGATATAACCAACATAAAAGTCTGTTGAGCAATGAGATTATTTTGTAGTGAATTGAATTTACATTGTGTGTTCCACTCTCCACAAGTAATTTACATTTCTCCATGATCACTCTACTCTGCATTCAAATGTGCAAAGTTCTCCAGCTGCAATTGAATTTTGACTTACTAACAGATGAAGCCACCGTTCTGAACCTCCAGCCTATTCCAAGCAGCACAATAGCAACTGTATATATGCAAAGTGATGATGTGACTAATCTTTGTTTCTCTCTTAGAACTTAAGTGAAATTTGTAGAAAAAAATTATGTCAGGTAAAGGAAGAAAACCAAAACATACTGATATAATAACCAAAGTGCTGAACCACACCTGATTAAGGGAATACCAGAATATTTAACAAGAAGCAAACAAGAAACACACATTTTATTCAGTATTAGGGCTGGAGTGCAAATAAATATGCCGCCTCTTCGAGCGTGGAACTCAAGGTAAAATTCTTCAGTGGAGGAGTTTCAGTGTGTTTTACTTGGTATTTGGTATAAAATCACTACAAAAATAAAGTTCTGTCTATCATCACTAATATCAAACTAGATCTATTGTTTTTTATAGCCCAGTCAATCTAAAGTGTGGTGTCACAGTGATTTCATAAGTGAAGAAAAAAAAAAAATCAAGCGAACAAAGTAACAGTGTGTATCTTGCAGCCCCGAGACCATGATTGCTTTAAAAGCATCGATGTGTGAGATGTTATGTCTTATTATATTTCTCCCTGAATGTTTTTGTTGGGAACCTGGGCTGGTAGAAACCTCACGGTCCCCTGCTAAGAAAGCACTGAACCCGCCTGCCCACCTGCTGTTCTGACATCAAAGTCCATTTCCTGTATAGAAGCCCATCACGGTGTAATAATGAAGCTACCTGCAGATCAATCATTAAAGCCACATCACCTTTAGGGCATGGATAGCACAAATGTGAGAGATGTCGTCTACCACCTGCGTACAACCTACATCAGAACACAAATGTAAAGCTACGGGAACAAAGTGAGCGTCTGATTAAAGTGGTTGCTTTCACCGTTTTGTATCTGTGGAGGAAGAAATGTCATACGTCGTCTTTCAACATCATGGATCAATGAAAGCTACTAGGACTAAGAGTCGCTAATAAGCCCTCATTTTCTCTGAAACCAAGTGAACTCAACTTTTCTTTGCAGTTTGCCAAAAAAAAAGTTTGCAAAAAAAAAATAACAAAATACCATGAACTTTGCGAAAGTCAAACAAACATCCTTCAATTCTCAGAAAATCATTTTGTGTCGTAAGTAGAAAATATGTGAAATAACAAAGAACAGATTGTCCGAGTGTTTTTATCCTGCAGGCAATGTAAACAATAATTTTCTTGTAATATTTTGGTTGTGGTGGCAATGATTTTATATTATGCACGAACAAACACCAACTAAGGTCCCCTATACGCTGTGGCCACTTTTATTCATATTTGTTTTACTTCTATGAACAAAAGACTATAAGGACTGACTCATATCTTTGAATATATTGTTTTTGTCCATTTACTAGTGCTTTTCTTTTTTGTTAGCATTCTTAATTTTACTTTCATAGCTGATTTGATTATCCATTTTCTATTGAAGGTAATAGATGGAAATGGTCAAACCGTTTGAAACGAAATACAAAATAATAATTGAGCAAATTGTTTTCTTCTACTAGTTATAATTACATAGTTTTGGATCAGCAACACATGAATTAAGATTTGTTTTTAATGAACTAAAATACAGCCGGACTCAAACTTAACCTTGTGATGAGGTTTTAAGCATTCATCAAAAAGTGATTATGAGGAAGGCAGGACAATGAGCAGCAGATAGATAAAAGCCAGCGAGGAGTGAAATAGCCCCCATCTTTAAAAGTGTATTGTTAATCTTTCTTAAAACAACAAACATAAATCAAATCAAATATGGCTAAATGTCACACTGTAGTCAAACTAAAAGTCTATCACAGCTTGAAATTGGTTTTAGGCGATGTGCAATTCTGGTGAAGTTCGATTCAGTACGTGTTTAAGTTGCTACATGAATATGGGATGACAGTGTAAAAGAAACTACAATCTATTACCTTCTTCCACTACGATATATTTTGCTTGTGCACGCAGCCCTGTATTTTGGTCTTTTGTACTCCCTTCTGCAGTAAAAAGTCACCCATCCAAGGGCACTCGTGATGACTCATTGTAAGGTGGATTACATGTTGCTGTCAGAAAATATGTAGTCTTGTATTGTAATGTAATCACACACTTCACCTGCAGCTATTATGTATAACAAAATGTTCTTGAAACATAATGTTAGATCATTTAATAAACAATATTTGCTTGAGGACATGTATTTTTACACTCAATAAAAGATTTCTCTTGCACTGTAGATCACATCTTGAATTGGTTACTGATACAAAATGTAATGTTTGCAATTTCTTTCTTTTTTGTGTAAAAAGCTAAATAAAATAGTCATGATCATCATAAAACGTGGTACAGTTGATTCACAAATATCAATAGAAGAAATTGTTATTCCTTTAATTATATTTTGCGGTTTAATACGGTTTTCCTAAAATCTGCTGATAATGTAAAGAAGTTGTCCCTAAACAACAGACTACTTGAGATGGGGCTGTGAAAAGAGATTAATC
>JACN01044125.1:0-21423 GCA_000787155.1 Scartelaos histophorus | reverse complement strand
ATAATAAAAAATATATATAAAAATAAATGAATAAATATTTACTGTGCAACATTCTTGACAAAGCTATAACATTTCCATGGAAACATCAGGTGGCAAACCCTCCACTAGAAATGTTACACAATGCAGCTTAGTGTCATGTTTTAGGCTACATACTAATATAATAAAGCAATTCAAGTGAGCAACAAGCTAAAATAAAGCAAGTAAACCACATCTAAATCAATGATCTGAATATTTTTAAAGTCCCAACATGTAATTTTTTTAGCTAAAAATAGATTATTTTCCCCCAGATTTTTATTTATGCATTAATTTTTCAATTCTGATGTTTTATTGCACTGAAAAATGTGCATCCTTAATGTGACTGGACTATGAAGTGTGGTTTTAACTTTCTATTTCCATGAACCATGCAAGTGACATTCCAAGTTCCATGATTTTGCTTAAACCCATTTTTATACCCAAATGAATCCAAGTTATTCATTGGTTAAACACAACTGGTGTTTGTTAATATGAAAAGTTTGGATCTGAAAACAAAAATCTTTCTTATCATTGGATCCAACATCAGGAACTAAACCAGATTTAAATCCAGAAAAAAAATGTTGTGTAGCCTTACTTATTTTAAGATTCTGAAGATCTTAAGATGGATAGAATTATTTACTATTTTATAAAAGTATTTACAGTTCCCACTCTGCCTTTATTGCTGTTTACAATTCTTTCATACCAAAGATGAGACGTAATTACTGAGCCTGCGATGCGTCGGATGCTACACCGCCTCATCCCCATCGCCTCTCCCCATCGCCGAGCGTTTCAATTTCTTTACTTAAATTATTGTTTGTTATCATAAACACTAGACTCCCATGAACATATCTTTGCTGCTCAGATCAGGGTAATGAAAACGCCTCTCTTCTCGCCGCCGTCGCGTAAAATGCTAATATTTTTACGCCTGGGGTCGGGGTTAGCTCGGTGCGTTGGAGATAGCTACCGGCTCAGAATAAGCGAGCTCCACATGTCACTGTCGGGAGTGTTTAGCATTGACTTGTTTTTGGCGAATATTGCGTGGTGCTTTTAAGTTGTCTCCAATTGTGTCAGTGAAGCAGCCTCTGTGTTTACGGCTTGCTTCCTGTCAGACTGGTTTTATACATTTTCGTTCTTATTTTTTTATTCGACAGCTGCAGTTTGGATGAAAGCCTGACAGTTTAATATGCCAGGCTACTCACTCAATATATTTATGCCGTACTGTGCGGGTAATTGACTTAAGGTTTTTAGCTGGACCTCTGACCTTGTCGATGTTTATTCGCGCAATGAATCAATCTTTGGAGTCCTTAATACTACGTCTGTCACGATAACAAATGTTGAAGTTATATTGCTGAAGAAAATATAGCTGATAAATAATCCTGAAACTAATTCACGCAGCTGACGCAATAACTCAAGTTTAGATTTAAAGATGCATGTGTCGCTTTTCTGGTGAAGGGTCCATCAGATGCTTTTCTTCATGGAGATTTTATTGCTTTATCTGGAATGTTTCACCGTATGGGATTATGCCTTTATATCTTCATGGAGACCAAACCAAACAAAGTTACAGGTCAGATCTGTGGAGAGGCAAACCCGCTCACAGTCAGAATGCATGTTTTTCTATGTATTTTGGAGCTTGCTGACTTCTGTTATAAGTTTGCAAAAATGAACAAACAGGCAAAGAGACACGGATATCGTTCAACACTACCTTTAATGGATTCAGGGTTACAAACGGAAAAAAGTCTACAAACATCTCTCTGAGGGGTCTAAGAAGTCTGAGAGGTCTTTGGTCTACAACATCTTTATATAGTCCAAATATACATGTTCTCTTTTTAAGTGATATGTAAGTGGGAAAATTACAGAGAACCTGCTGTTTGTATCATTCAGGTCCACAGAACAGAACATGTTGCACTTTAACTTTAACTTTAACTTTAACACTTCAAGTCTGTCAGAAAATACTGTGAAATTATTGTTCACGGTCTATAAAACCACCTCTAATTGACAAAAATGACATTCATACAAAGAAGCAGGTGATGGACCCCCCACCAGAAAACTATTCTAAATGTACATTACAAAGCTTAAGCTACAATAAATGAATAACAGAATGAAACACTTCAGTTTGAATCTGCTAAAAGCCACAGTAGTTGTTAATTCACCGTTTGATGTCTTAAATTTTATCGTAGAACAGAAAAATAACAAACTGATAAATACTGAAACCAATAAATATTGCTGCTTTCATATATTGAACGATAAGTCAATATAGTAATTATCTTGACAAGCTTACTTAATGCAGGACCAGAATTTATGTACTACTTTCGTATTCAGATGTTATCGAAAGAAAGAAAACCAAGCCTGTTTGTCCATCATAAATAATAGTTGATTATAGTTTTCCAATGCAACAAAGTCTGTCTGGACACCTGCTTCTACTGATAAGAATGGGGATGCTAATCACTATTGAAAGATTTATCTGTGTGACTTAAGTCAGCGGTAAACAAGTTAGCCAAAGCAAAGCAAGGAGAAGTTTCAACATTTGTATAGTTTCAGATGTAAATTGAAGTTAATTGTCGATCCCCAAAACGATCCCCAACGTCACCAGTAATACAGCTCGTAAAAGCGGTTGAACTTGGACTTTTTGACCACTTTTTACTTTATCACTTTTTTACATTACAAACTTGGTCATCTTCACTGTCTATTAGCTTTTGAAGTTATATTTTTGATTTATCTTAAAAATACTTTGTTTTAAGTGGTTTGCAGGGAGTTATTCTACACTTACCTTATGTATTCAGAGTATTCTAACTACAGCACAATGAGTTTATTATTGCTTTCTGACAGTTTTGCTGTTTTGCCAACAATAACTAGCATGCTAACCATATACTTTTTAAATTATAAGACTATTTAATATATGCAGGCAACATTGTATTGACCTCATAGAATCATAGAATATAGGTGTAGCCTGTGCTCCATTCAGAAAGTAATCTTATGTTAGCATAGAACCATAATTGGATTAACTTATGGTGACTTAAGTGATGTTTATCTGAAAAAGCAGTCTCTACTAATGATTTGTTTGTATTATTGGCCCTTCTATACATTTGGAGTCACATTTGTATCATATTTACTGCACAAAAGGTACAGACTGACTTTCATTTAATCAGTAGTATTCAAAAAACAAGCACAACACTTCTGCAGCAACTACAGACTACAATACATTATTAGTTATGTATGTACCCTTGAATCACGATGTAGCATTCTATACGTCACGGAGTACGGAAAATGACTGCTTTCCAATCAGTGTTGTATGCACAAACTTCAGCTCTATAGAACTAACAATTTTCCTCTCTGCAAGTGACCCCACAGCCTGTATAATAACCACACCAGTAATGCCTCTGTGCCGTCAGCTCCTTTTATACGAGCTACGCTAACAACCCGCTAACACTCCTGGGTCCTTACACAGCTACCCCCGCTAACGTTCTGCATTGTCGGCTGAAACCTAGCCCGCTGGACCTTGCCGGTGACCCCACTGTGGCGTGCATGTAGACGGGCTGATTTGGGCGCGAGGTCAGCAGATCCTGGATGATATCTTGGACTATTGGAATCCCATTTCCCTTCGGGGTGCACGGGCTTCCTGGTCTTCCTGTGCAGTGGGGTGGGGTGGAGGGGTAAGGGCGGGTGAGGAGGGGGAAGGAGGCAGGGGGTGTCCGGACGATCAATGGAGCAGGAACATGTGAGCAGAGACATGGCGCGACAGCACAACAATTACTGTAAATCACACGTTCATTTATTGGCAGTTGGGAGATGGCGAGGTCTGGATTTGATATGGATTTGATTGCGTCATATGAACTCAATACTCGCTATACTGTTGCAGTGTTTGAACAGATAATTAGATGTAAAGCTGAAATATCAAATTCTTGTTATGACAATGATGAAAATCTACTAAGCTAATTTGGATGTTGTCTATTCAGTCAAAGGGCCTATAGAGATTAAGCATGGGCGAAGTTGTAAAGCCAAGATCATGATTTGAAATTAATCACAACTCATACAGTTAGTATCTTTTTATCTGCCATTAAGGAGTAACTAAGCAGCCTATTTCTTTAGAGAGTTCACACATGACTTTACTGCGATTGGTTAAATCCACCTGTCACTCTCACAGAACATGACCAATAGGAGGACTGCCTGGGGAAAAGAAGCATGCATCACAGTTTGACAATTTCATAGCAAAAAAATACAAATATTGTCATAGAATCAGATCACAGTTCATTTTTTTTCTTGCTAGCTACCTTTTACATTTTGTTTAGAAGAGATGAACAATTCCAGTTGTTGTTTGAGAGAAGAACTCAATCTAAAAATGCAGGATTTGTGTTTTAAACATGTGTGAATGTAAAAAACAAAACTCCAGGTATGTTTGTGATGAGGAAACAATATTATAACAGCGTATATAGGCCCTTCAAAGACCTCAAGTATATCCAATAGGCCCAGTTCTGTCAAGTGCTTTAATGTGACTTATGCAGTTTCTAAGTTCAGCTCCAATGCTGTTCTCTTAGATGCATGAGCAGGTATCCAAACCCCCTATGGCGTACAGTGTCCCTAATGTTAGAAACGGGCCAGACAATCGAGTTCTCCTAGAACAGAAGACCCCCCGCATGGGCAGCTGGTGGACACAGCCAGTGTACTTTTATTACTATTCATTGGGAGTTAAAGTGTGCATCCTGGCCTAATGATATGTAAAGCTCCTATATTGATGTTTCACTCATTAAAATTCCAACAATGGCCCTGCTACTGAACGTGTGGCTGTGTATTCAACGTGTCTCGCTGCTATAGACTCCAGCTATTGATCGATCTATGAATATATAATCACTGGTGTAAATCTTAAGCCTGGGCAGTCCATTGAACGATCAGGCTGCTTTCATGTGCATGTCTCCCAACATCACCAATCACAATCATTTAACTGACAAAACACTATTAATCTGCTGAACGTACAGAGAGTGAGTTATAGCGTTTCAGCGTTTGACCGAGTGTACAAGTGGAGGAATATGCTAGGGTTTGATTTACTTTGCGTCCTATGGGGCAGAATTCATTAGCGTGATATGTCACTTTGTAGGGCAGTTTATTAAAGGCCCCACGATACAATCAAGGCTCAATTTGTGAGCAGCGGCGCAGACTGACCTTTGCTGGTGGCTAAATCCGAGATCACAGCAGAGCCAGGTTGTTTGAAGTTCACAACAGTGTGGTGTGGAGCTGTGGGCCAGCAGAGTAATGGTGTTCAAGATGCCAGTTTAGACACTGTGACTTGGTAGTGACTCATTTGAAGGTATAGGTGAAAGTGCATTGGGAAAACATTGCATTCATTCATCTTTTACAAGGCTACTCGGTCAGATTGGAAGTGTGTAAAACGAACAACAGAACTGGCCTAGAACTGGCAGTGGAGCAGGGCTGACACTGCAAGACATTCACTTCAGCCACAATCTTAATATTTGTTGTGTTATTTATTTGGTGTAAACACATGAAATGTATTTATTCGTTCCAAATGGATATAAAGCGCAAGTGCTGAGTGTTTAGCAGAGGAAGTGAAGGCGTGTCCGTCCTGTGAACACTGTTATTCCCATTCTAACGAGAGCAGTGGCGTCCCTCCTGCTGGGATGCAGAAATGAAAGGAAACATGCTAATGGTAATGCTATAACTGTTGCTAGGGAACTAGCATGCTAAATGCCTTTTTGTATAGCAGCACAGATAAATTGGCCTGGTGGATACATGAGTTAGTATATAATGAGGAAGATGGAGACTCCAAAACATGTCTTTAATGTGACAGATATAAAAGCTTTTGTCCAGCTCAGTGTTCCTTTCTACATATGTGGCATCTGGAGTAATCATTTGCATTAGCTGTGAAAGGGTATTTTATCTTTGAAAACAGAATACCTCACAACCATTCATACATTTTGTTCATTATCTGTAATACAAATGTTATAAAAGGAACAGATGGGACATGGCCAGCATTCTTTTTAAATTAATTTGACTCTTATTTAAATAATAATGTAGTGTTAAGTTAATATTATTTTGTGCGTGTATGTGGTGTTTCTTCCACACTTGAACATCCTAGTCTTATGTGTTACTTATTAAATTGCCAGCTATGTCATATTTACTATTTTTGCTCAACTTTTAACAACACCACATTAATGAACATTCCTGCACAAACAGAGAGCTGAGATAAAGGTGACTGTGTTAGACTCAAGGACGTCTTTATTCTGGGGTTTGAACAGGAAGTGGAGCATATGGTGCAGAGAAGTGATACAGGATGCAGCAGATAAAATAAAGAATGTGCTGGAGCAACTCTTTGGAAATGTATGTTTTATGAATGTCCAAGATTATGGACTTAATTTCACAAAGCCACATCAGCACTCAAATGTTTAAGGGCCAAGTGAACTGGTAAACTAATCACCAAAATGACCTGAAGTGACAACATTTCATACTCCTATCATCAATGTGAACAACTACTAGACATTTTAAAGCTACATAATGTAACTTTCCTGGTTGGGGATCTCATTCTTGTTAAGTAAACCCAAATATATAGTCTAAATTCACTAAACATTACTTACTCTTACTGGGGTCGACTCTTCACAGATCTGACCTGTAACTTGAGGGCAACTCCATGGTGATGCATCAGTTTTTTTTATCATACTGTAATATTCCAGCCCAAACATTAACATTTGGATTGAGATGATGAACCCTCCACCAGTAAAGTTACGCAGTATTTTTTCCAGCAAATCTGGTAGATTCAAAATGTAAAAATGCCATTTCAACATTTCGAGGAAACTCTTTGTGGACATATTGTGAATGTATACACGCTTTACCAAAAAACATAACATCCGAGGCCCCTTAGCTCATTTCAGAAACCCACAAATTCCTCCATTCTTCAATTGTTTTTACTCCTTCAGTGACAGCCTCGCTCCTCAGCCTGAAGTACCCCGAAACAAAACGCCCCCAGACCAGCAGAGCGGCGCCGTTTAGAGGTGCGCAGCTAACGGACACATTTCCTGTCATTTCATCATTTCCCTGCTTGCAGCAAATCCAATTACTTTTGCCTTTCCTTTCCATCTTGAAGATAGCCTGAGTGACAGCAGCGATCGCGGTATAGAGCGGGCTAGGTAACTGTGCCAAGAGTGTGATTGACAGGACTCGTGCACTCCATTCCCCAGATAAAGAGATACACCAGAACACGGGCAGAATTCGGGGGTTTCTGGAGGTGTAGAGCTGGACCATAGTTCATTCATCCAGCTTGCTTAAATTTGAGATATACTGAGGGTTTGGCAGTAGTCAGTACAGTCACTGCAGAGGAGGAAAATTTGATATTTTTTAGGAACAAATGAGGCACGTGGAATGTTTAGATCATGGAATAGATAGACTTTGACCACAGATGACAGCAGTCTAGTGTTTTTGTGTTGCATTTTCACTGATGTACTGTGATTCTCTCGAACATATTTCTGAAATATTTCACTGGTGTCGTATAAGGGAAGGAAAAACTGAGGTGGGTGATGGTTCTGCTGCTGCCAAGACACAGTGGATGATCAGGCAGGATGACACATGAAGATACTTCATTAGATGTAATTGGTTCATGAGTAAAAGGTTAGAAGACCTTACTTGTCATATGAATATTTTGCATTAATTCAACTACATATATTTTTACTGTTAAAAACGGTTTGGAAAACATGCTGCTTGTGTAAACAGAGATAGATACGTTTATTCCAGGCAATAGCGTGAAAACAGAGCCCCTACTAGAAAAGTTACTTAGTGGTCCTTCAGTGTCAGTTCTACTTCCCCAGAACACAGCTGAGCCCATATAGATTTGCAGTCATAATAAATCAGCATGTATGAGGGGACATACCCCTGAAATCTATCTCGTACCTAATCAGCAGGTTTTGCCCCGTCGAGCAGCGCCGGCTCCTCTGCGAATCAAAGTGCTCTGGATGTCTTCCTAGACTTTCAAATGTCTGCATATATTGGCTGTGCACGCTTAGCGCTAAAAGTAGCTGTCAGAATGATTAAGCTTAATCAGAAAACATGGGATGGGAGCTAATTTAGCATGTGAATACTAATTAGCGCCTGCATTTAGACTGGCAGTGGATGATGGAAGCAGTGCATCGGCGGCTCTGGCTGGTTAAATGGCACAAACGCGGGTTCGGAGGGATGATGGATAATCCCCCGGCTGCTGGTGTCTGTGCCGGCTTTGTGTGGAAGGAAGTCAAGTTTGTTTTTGTTTTTTTAACACTGCAAATGAAAACTCATCGCGAGCAGATGAGCACAACACCTGAACACACTAATTTAATCTTGATCACATTACAGAAAGTTTGGGGGAAATGATGGCCTGTTAGCGTGCAGAGTACACAACACTTTGTCACTAGAGCTGGAGACACTCTCATTCACATATAATATGATATTTAGTTGTCTCACTTCTTCTAATTGTGTGTTATGGCATTTTTAAAACTAAAGTGAATCATTTACAAAGTATCTCTGCACGTGTTTGGAGGGAAGTACTATTAAAACATGCATTACACATGAACAGTTCAATTGCAAAAACAGATACCTTCATTTTGAAAAAAATGAAGTTAATGTAGTCCAAACATATTGTCAATAAAAGTTATGTTTCATGAAATTGCTATTTCATAATATTTTATCACTACAAAGAGGACAAAGAAGAATTCTGTTTTTAATAGCACTTATCAGTCTTTGCATATGAACATTTTGTAAAGTACCCAGTATCATCTACCTTCCACAACACAGAAATATCTGCTAATGAAATGAGCACAGTAATAATGGCAATACTGCAGCAGCAACATTTTCTTCACTTAAAGAGTTCTTCAAATCCACCACCATTTTGTTTTGGAAACTGTCTTTAAGAAAATCCCACAGTTAACTTTTTTTTTTGTTCTTGAATATCTTGGTGGTTGACCAGACTGTGTACACATAGTTACTGGGACATACTCCAGCCCACCAGCGTAAACTAAGGGTTCACTCACACTCAGAATGACCACATCAAAATAGGTGTTAAAATAACATTAAACCCAGAACCAAACTCGAACTAAACCAGGATGAAAACAGGACAAAACAAGGAATAGACAATATATAAGTTCCACTATCATATCGATATCGACTACAACAGACCCAATACTGGATACAGGTATCAGCTAAAAAAAAATATAATAATAAATAAAAAATCAGCCCTTCCCTAGACCAAATCAAAATATACATTAACCCTTCAACTGGGCCCAAAACAGGGGCAATCCAGAACACACTTTAGAAGAATGAAGCAAACAATACACTCGGATCATCCCTCTTCTTTCTATACATTTTCCTTCTCAATTCCCATTTAAAAACAAAATAATGAGTGTAATATAACCTGACTTTTGCCCACACCAGTACATTACATTCTCCCCTCCTATCAGCCGGTGTCTCAGAGCTCATATATCTCCATGTGGCAGTGTTTTTCTTCCTGATCCTTTCTAATGCCTTCTTCGAGAGCCTGTTGAGGACACACCAGTGCGTAAATCTGCCTCACATAATATTAGCCCTGTAAGCGGTGCTCGCGTCGCTGTGAATTATCCTCCCCATTCTCCCCCAGTACCTTCTTCTCCAGATCTCAGACTTGCCGCTTTGGGCCCCTTCCATCTCTGCACTCCTATGTCACCTTGAGCTTTGGCGTTCCCAGCTGAGGTAGGCTCCTTGCCCACACTTCCAGCTAAGGGGAGATCTGTGGTTGTGATTGTTGTGTTTTTGTGTGTTCGTATTTGTGTGTGTGTTTGGGTGTGTGTGCTCTGTCCTCCCCTATCCATCCATTAGTACATTAGTGGACTTCGGCCCGCAAATGCTCTAGTGCTGTGTCTGTCAGAGCTTCAGAGGAGGAGAAAGAAGCAGTCAGATGGAGTGATACAAGAGGCAGCAACAGAGGTTTGTGACAAAAAAGATGGATTGCGTGCAATATGTGCAGTTGTGTGCATGTGTGATACAGTATGTGATTGGACATGTTTTGAATACTGTTTTCAGTCTGTGAGTTCGTATCACTGGGGTGTCAGTGTTTTATATGTTTACTACCTGCATTAGTCTCATATAGAGCTTTTCCAGACGCTTTACGATTTTGTGCATTATTCATTTGCTCCACACTCGGTGGGGGTAAGATACTGTTGTAGACTAACAGAAGCGAATCTGCCTCATTGGCCCCTCTGACAACCTAAGGACATAACAACAGTTTTTGCCACAGGCGCCCCACTGTGGCACCTGGAAGTCCCAGCAGTCTCTCCCAAGTACTACCCAGATCCGGCCCTACTTAGCTTTGAGTTCTGTCCAGGTCAGACTTTGACAAGGAGGTTTATGTTATTACTTCTGGTGTAAAAATACTTTTGGTTCTGATTGAATTTAGTCGGACATAATAAGAGATGGTCTGACGCACCTTGAAACTTGCTGCTTGTCTTATTTATGGTTAGAAGTAGGTGATCCCAATCAGGCCGGGTTACAGGTCAGATCTCTGGAGAAGTATGTGCATAGTAACACACAAATCTCCCACTAGAAAAGTTACATAATGCACCTTTAAAGAGGGATGATTACCCATATTTATACTCTATATTAAGTATTCTGAAAAAACTAACTGAAGCCAGTATGTTTTTGTAATTATAACAACCTTTTTTCATAAAATTGTTCCTTCATTCCAAGGACAAATTTCCGTTTTAGTATTTTTCTTTCCAATCACAACACAACCACCATCTCTTCTTTGTCCACATCATGTAGGCCAAAATCCATGCTTTGTTTGACTGTCATGTACCAGCATATGAAAAAGGTCCTTCTCCTCTCATCTGCATCACAATCCCTTTGCCGTCTTATAACAGCCAAAGACAAATGGACAGAACATAGAAAAAAACAAAAAAAAACACGTACGATGTCAAAGTCAAAACAGTATCTCCTGAAATAGTCTTTTCAAAAAGCAGCACCTCCGGCACATATATGATACTCCCTCTCATTACAGACTGCTGCTAATGTTCGGTTGTGGTTGCGGGTTCAATTCCCAGGCGTGCTATCGCTTCGGAGTGCCGCCCCCTGTGTCCTTGAGCAGGGCATTATGGCGGCGGTCCCCGGTGGAGTCGTAGTGTTAATGGACGGACCACGTGAACCAGCCCTGGATAGATATATTAGAACGCTAATGAATCTTTGATAAGTGGGAAGGCTTCTGGGTGTCAAGAGACAACAAGGAAAGATCACAGCTACCCGGGCCTGTCTTTGAGATGCTAATAATTTATACAAAAGAGTTGCACGGGCACGCATTGGTATTCATGGTGAAGAGCGGGGTGGAGCGTAACAATATTGCAACATATTTCAGATAAACAAGGAAAATAAGGTGAAGTGTTATGAGAGAAATTCATAAGCGAAGAAGATGAAATTGTATCCTAAAATACATATATAATTAGATGTAATATTCCTAGCTTACAGCAAGGTCACGAGCACGATTCCCGGGATGATCAAGAGCTTGTTTGTGCCCTCCGCCATCAAAAGTAGCACATCAGGAATGCAAAGACACACATGTATTATTGAAGCTAATTAAAACACTTGAAGAGAATACAGAAGTGAAAGCCTTGTACGTGACAGACCAGTGATGGGTGAGCGGGGTCTACAGATCCAACACAACTACTACTCATATATGCAAAACAGTATATACATTTTAAAAAATAATACATTTAAAGGGTATTATGCAGAATCATTGTTTTTTTTGGCCTTCTTCCATGTTCTAAAACGTGCTTGAGCCATGTTTGAGGCATGTTTCAGTCTTTATCATTCCCTCTTAGCTTTACGATTCCGTGCAATGTCTACGTCACTCGTGCTCCCACATGATTCTGCATAAATATACAAAAGCGTGATACAAAACTCTACTGTAAACTTGACAAACTTGATGTTCTGTGCCGTAGCTTCCTTATTGCTGCACGCTGTATTGTAATAGCGCTCGGAAGGGGGTGTGACTTAACCTAGGGAGCAACGGGAGGAGAAAGCTTCAAAAAGGAAAAAAAATATGTTGTTTTTTGCATTTTCAGAACAATAAATACACTTTACACATTAACAATTTTTTCACATTTAATATTTAATTTTATCTTAATTGGTTTGAGGATTATTCACCAAAGTCAAGTACACAAAAGCCACCACCAAAACCTCTAAACCTCGTTTTTTCCCTATAATGCCACTTGCACAAAGCTAATTATCTAAGAAGTGCCATTCCTCATAAATCTTGTATTTAGTTAGCATTAAAGATCACCTTCATTGTCTTTCCAGCTAATCCACGTGGCTCCTATAGGATTAATAAGGATTTCTGGCAGCCACTTATATTTGTGACCTTTTCCATCTGCTTCACAGTCTTCCAGGAAGTCCCCTTTTTTCAGGCACTTGAACGCAACGTATGAACTTAATAAGTGGAAATTTGGAAGACGCGATAACTTGGTGCTAAACTTTTCCGAGTACGAATTTTCATGTAATTAAAGGCAATTGTTGCATGGAAATAATACAGTTTGAGATCTGCAGTTTGGATGCTATTTGGAACAAAAGGTAGTACATTTTTAGTTTAAGTTGAAGTGTTTAATGTTAAATTCTCCTTCCAATTTGCAAAAAGGTAATCTCAAAAACAACAAAAAACAGCGAAACGGCAAACCTGTATCATGAATTGGTGACATTTCAAAAAGACTTGATGCTCAGTGCCATTTTAGGTTAGGTACAGTATATTTTATCGATCCCTCATCCTCTGCATTTGACCACATCTTTCAATTTATGACGCTCATATCAGGAACAGCTTCTTCCAATACGGCACATGAGGACCCAGATCTTAAGCAAGGTCTGGTCAGCTGGAGAAACACCTAAGTCCAACCCAGGAGTCAGACCTGCAACCTTCAAACTGTCATGTGATCAGATTATTCAAGAAAGGTCCATTTTTGTCCTATTAATGTTTAAAAATGTATAAATGTGCATGTTCAAAATGCACTTTCACTCGCTCCAACAATACTGCAGAATGCCCTGTATAATATGGCTCTCTAAAACTGTCACTTGCCCCGGCCCTTTGCTTTCACAGTGTGCACCGAGTGAGTCAGGACGTCCCAGAGGCAGGTCACCCGGGGTCATGGCTTAACGGACAGTCTCACACACACACACACACACACACACACACACACACACACACAGACACACACACACATACACAACCACACACAATTCTATATTGACTTATGCTTAACCACATTTTTGGTTATTATGAGGCGATATGATAAGATTTAAGTTGTAAAATTATGAGTTAATGACTGCAGATTGAGTACTAAAGTTTCATTCTACTGTTTACTTATTGCAGCTCATGTTTTTTTTTATAGTATTGTAGATTTAGGTTTAAATCAGCTTGAGAGTTATTGTAAATGTATCAATCAGTTGCATTATAGTTTATTATTTCTGCAAAAAATATAACCTGCTTCACACACACGTACCCACACACTGTCATTGTCGCTGCTTTGAACAGCGGTGGGGTCAGCAGACGGGCAGACAGATAGAGCGATACAGGGAGGTGGCAGATACAGCGGTGGCGTGGGACAGCTGCCGGTGATGACCCGCGTCAGGTGGCACTGCTGGCTAACCTCTGCGCCACATCACCACATGTGTCAGACAGACCGGAGAGAGGGGCGGCCATGTTGGAACGGCTGCGCAACATCTGGACGGCAACTGCTAACGTGCACACTGATACATATTGTGCTAGCTTACGGCGGTTTTAACGGGATTGAACTGCTTCATTCACAGCAGCGTCAAAAGGGATCCGTGCACGTGCTTCCTGTTTGGGTTTAAGGATGAGGGTTAGCGTGCAACTGGGCATTACGTACAAGTGTCTAGTGGCTCAGCGTACAGGGGGAGTCTCTGTTTGTTTGTGCGCGGGAAACAGCTGGTTAGCAAAGAGCTGACGTCAATGAGCTCTAACTGCAATAGCATGCAATGGAAAATGATACATGTGTTTTTATGATGGAGCGATGATTCGGTCATCAAGGTTAAAACGGGCCTAGTATGCAAAATCAATCTTTCAAGGCTTTCATGTTGTGGTTGTTTCCCCCTCACCATTTACTCTCCCAGAGTTATGTTTGGAGTGATTTGTGCGTGTTTGAGCAATCTTGAATCACTTATTTTTAAGACGCCGATCACCTGCCAATTGGTATACGCCCACTGTTCGGTACTTTATTCTCCAATTTTATTTTCCTAATCTTGTCTTTGGTGTGATGATGTTTACAGCAACATCAGCTTCCATTGGGCACCACAGTTTTCCAACACAGAAGTCACTGAACTTGTTTCTTTTATTCATTTTATATGAATATTGTAATTTAAAGTTTCAAAATGATAACATTATGATCCATGGGAACTATATAGCAGACACAAGTATGTATATCTGTATTTTTTCACTGTGGAAGTGAGTTAACCTACCCTAAAGTCATAAATAAGTAAGACATTTTTAGTGGCCAAGATTAAAATCTATCCCTCTCCACCTATCTTCCTAGTGAAGGGTTTGAAGTGCCATTATTCAGGTTTTACAACTAAATTGCATAGATCAATAGTAGATATGTACCACACCTATAGACCACAAGAACCTGCATTGTTAGGTCTTAGAGTTGGTACTTAGAACATTGTACCCTCTTTAGACAAACGTTTTAATCATTGTGGCACCAGTAGTATTGAAAATATCACATGGCTATATAGTGTTTTTGGACCTGTTCTAATCCTGGTTTAGTTCTGGTCCAATCCAGGTTCTTACTACATTAAAAGTTTAGTTCCAGATGATGAGATGCGTGTGAAAGATTAAACACACCCAGTCATCCGTCATTGCATCTCCCAGCATTACTTTGATTAAATCGTTATTTAAACTACCAGAAGACAGATTTATTTCCAGATAGTTTCACAACTTTTTAACAGTTCTGACAGAAAACAACTTGACAAACGATTATCTGCAGTGTTCAATGAAAGGCAAATGGCATAAATGATATTGTCCAACTGCTCCTCATTCACCAAGTGTGAAGTGTGCCATGTGTGTGATAGTGGCACAGAGGGCCCATGTGCTCCATTCTGACTGTGTGTGTGAGGAACCAATGGGCAGATGGGGTGGGCTGGGGGAACAGTTGATGGCGGCTTTACACTGCAGCTGCCTCTCACTCTCTCCGTCTGCACTCCTCTTTTTTTTCCTCCTCCTCTTTCTGATCTCTCCATACATCCATTTGTGTCTGGTATTGTTGGGATTTCTGCAAAAACTCTTTCTATGCCGATACAGAGATAATTACAATATAAATTTCGATGCTTGATAGAAAGAATCACATTTTTTTAAGATTCACTAACTGTTGTGTGTGACTTTTATTTGCACTAGGAGTACATTTTTATTTTCTTTTTTGGAATTTGTTTATTTGCAGCGATCCAAAATTGTTCCCCAGTTTACCTTATGCATTCCTAGCATCCAAATTAAATCATTGCATGCACTTTTTACAACTTTCAGAGGACAACTTTAAGAGATTGGAGTTTTTTCTGCCATATTAATGCTGAAAATAACTAGCATGCTAATGGCACACTTCCAGATTCTCACTTCTACTTTAAGAGCTGCTTATACAAAATAGCTAATAAAGGTAAACTGTAATTTTTTTTCAGATGACATATTTTACTGTGATATTTTTTATGCATCAATATATTTTTGAAAATGGGGCTGCAAGATTAATCGCAAAAACAATGGATGCACTTACCAAACTGCGACGGCTGTAATTTTTTAAGTACCGTAATTATCTCTACAAACAACAAAGTATCCTGTCTTAGTCTACATAAAAACTGCTAACACTGTAGTTTAAATCTGTACCAACATGTTCTGAAATGTGATCCTCGCATTAGTTTATCAGTTCATATTTCATTCATTTTCTCAATGCTACGGACACGTTTGAAATGTGAACTTTGAACACAGCCCTATTATTAAGTCATAAATCGCAAATCCAATCACAATGCTTGTCAGAAAAATTGAAATTAAATATTTTTCTCAGCCCAACTTGAGTTAATCTGTTATCGTGACAGGCCTGGCCCTTTCCGTGTGGCATCAGGTGGACACAGAGAGAGCGCCCCAGCTGCTCCAGACGAACGTAAACACTCCAATAGAGATTATGGGTCCCTCTGTAATCTCAGCCTGGATCCTCTTCTGCTCCGGTCTCTAATTTAGATGTATATAAAGACACCCCCACGCTTTGCACTGTGATCATGAGATTAGCACAAGAGACAAAACAGAGTCTGAAGTGGCCCCTGAGCTCCAGCAACCACCTGTACTTCAATAACTGAAATAAAATTGGTAATATAATATTTTTAGTATCTTTTTTTCACTTGTGGAATACAATACAATGCAATGAAACGCAATAATTGGCAGCTAACATGGATAAACTACTCAGCTAACTACATTCAATCTCTGTGCTGTATCGTTTACTGTCGGCTCGCTCCCTGTTATCTTGGCTTATGTCATCAGAGGTATAATACTCCCTATAATGGAAACATTCAAACCGGACTGGACTGGAATGGACCACACGTAAATAAACCTCTCCTGTGTTAGAAAGCGTCATGCTTATGTAACTTATTGTACAACACTAACCTATACTTAACATTGAATCTACTGTATATCATAAAATACTGAAAAATACAAATTGGACAAACATGTACCTGTTTTTTCTTGAATAGTTTCAGAACTGGTTTGAACTATATCGGACTTTAATTATAAGACAACCTGGTAAGATTAAGGAACTACTGTTTTTTTGGGTTGAAAATCACATTCTATGATTTTCTATGAGTTTCTATGAGTTTTAAATGATCGTATGACAAATCAACCTACATTTTCTCAATACTCAAATTGTGTGCATTCAGAAACCTTGCATTTCTTGAAAGGAACCCCATTTGTGCAAGGAAACAGTGTCAAGTTATTGTGCGTATGGTAATGGTTGAAATTGCAGTCGTGGGCCATGGAGTTATCAGTAGCTTGAATAGGAGGTTTAGGCAGGATTATTTCTAAGTAAAAGTGAATTGTACTTGTATTGGACTTGACAGTAGCTCAGCTGGTAGAGGGTTTGTTCACTGATCCGAAAGTTGCCGATTTGAATCTTGCTCTCTCCATAAAACATTAGTTCCAACTTCCACGGATGAATATAGTCGTTGGGTTCTTGGGCAAGACAGTTAACTCACCCCACCCCCTGTGTCTGCTGCATACACTGGTGTATGAATGTGTATCCTTTGAGTACAGTGAAGAATTGCTTTATAAAAACACGATCACCAAGCATTTACCATTTGTACTTGCTGACTGCTATGGATCTAAAGGGTTACATGTATTGTGTGAGAGATACTTGTAAGAGACTTTCTGATGTTTCTGTCAAAAGTAAAGAATATATTTGATCATATTCTATAGCGCAGAAATCATCTCCGAAGTGTATAGGAAAAGTTGTTAAGAGGAGGCGGGTGGACGAGGATCGGAGGGTCATCTTTCCTGATTGCAGAGGCCACTTCAGACATTACACATTCGGCTGCAATCACGGCGTGTCCGAATCAGAAATCAGGAAGCGCTGGAGAGGCGCCAATCAATATCATAAACATCTTCAAGGACAATGGTGTGATGTCCCCCTCGCCGACGCACTCCTCTCAACCTTCGCCCGTTTCCATTTCATTATGTCTCCTTGACCCTCAGCCCTTCTCCCAGATCTGCCCCTGTCACATTAGCATATATGACTACAGGGCTGGATCGGGTACTGTGCTTACATTGAGATCGAGAGTTGGAGTTGTGTTCAAGTGTGTGAGTTGGGCAAATACTATGGAAAAAGCACAACAGAAATTCAGATTTTACTTTATAACGTTTAGGTTGGGGATCTGACACCTTATTTCTATCAAATTTTCCATTGAAAACAGTTCTGCCAGTTCTGAAAGTGGTTTTATTGCTCACAAATATCTAGAAAAACAAGCATTCTGACTGTGAGCGGGGTTGCTTCTCTACAGATCTGACGGGTAACTTGACCTGGTTTGATCTCCATGTAGATAGAAAGATTTAATGCCATATTGCGAAACATTTCACACAGCGCAATGGAGAAAAGCAGGCAGCAGACCCTTCATTTGAAAAGTTACACAATACACCTTCAAAGACGAACTGAAATTGAACATAAAAAGGTTAAGGGGGTTTCTTGCTCCAGTTATTGCATCTGTTGTTGTGTCTTTCGGCAAGACAGGCAAGTCCGTGTCTATCAGTGCGTGAAAAAACAAGTGATAGATGTTTATTGTTTAATACAGAGGCCAGTCTGTTTCTGCTTCTCTTTATGGAAATGTTTTTGCTTTGGTTGGAATGTTCCACAGTGGAGCATTAAACAGATGATTTTGTTTGTTTGATTGTGTTTTAAACTGTGTATGTGCTCGGCTCTGGATAGATCTGACCTATAACTTAAGTGTGGAACCTTTCAAGTGAAGCAATAACATCTCAATCAAGTACGACTTTAAATGAAAATAAACCAACAATTAATACAGTAAAACAGAATTAGAATTTGTTGTTCACATATGACATAAATTTTCAAACAGTAAATATTTTTCCCATCAACGCTGCAAGACTTTTCACCATTACTTTGTTATTATCTCCCCTCTGTTGTATCCATGCTACCTCTGCTCTGTTACTCAGCTCCTTAATCCAATTTAGTTTAATATCATGACGCAACTTGGCCGTGTGCCGGTACACCTTTTAACATTAGGGAAACCTGTTTTTTGTGGAGCGAGGAAGCAGATCCACAGATAAACATGCATTAGGACGGACAGACAGACGGCGCAGATAGCACACGGGCTACACAAGAGGAGAAACAGTATATACGGCGTGGCGATAAGGCCCCAGTGTTGTTTCGCCATCTGGCTCTTTCGCTCGCTCTGCTTTTGTACGGCGACGCGGCGGAGAGAATGGCTTAGATTACCACGACCGATATCAAAGTCACACTCCGGGACCCGCTCCAAATGGCCCCCTCCAAAGTGCACAGTATGAAGTGCACACATGTTGGGTTTCCATGCTTTTGCGGGATGTTGCATTAACTTGAAACTGGTTTTAACCTTAACCTAAAATCTTAAAGGCACATTATGCAGCTTCAGCATCTGTCACCTGCTTGTTTTATCGACTGAGATCTTAAACTTCCACGATGCAGTATTAAACATAGACTGTATATAAATGGAGATAATTAACGCACTAGTCACCACAGCTCACAGAGTCCATGTCTTTTTTAAGTATTTGAAGCAATTACATACCATAACGTTGAAACTTGCAGGTGGCGATGCATCAACCTGAAAATGTACAGACTTTTAACTTATTGCAGCCCAAATCAGAAGTTTAAACCATGTTGTTGATATAATATTCAAAGATTTGCATCATCAGGACCTAATTTTTGTCTCCATAAAGAACATGGTTTCCCATAATGTGAGTGTGTGTGCAGGTTTTAGTCCCCACATTAGGATAAATCCTCACCCAAGCACTAGACGCACACTACCTGTCTCTCCACAACCCCTTACATTCTGCTTCGCCCATTGGAAAGAGCATGAAAAGCCAGCCAGTTGAAAGCAAGTGTGTTTGGGCCAAGGTCTATGGTCTAATTGAAGTGTACAGCGCTTTGGCGAGTTGCCTGTGTCAGATGGGCGGGGGTGCGGGCTGTGGGGGGCAGCTGACAAAGACTGAGAGTGAATGGAGGGATGAGTGGAGAGGAGAGAATAAAAGATGAAGAGGAGAGGAGAGGAGGGCAGAACAGAGCAGAGGAGACAGTAACAAGGCAACTAATGGAGTTAGTCCCTCCCCAGCGGAACATAATGCGGGCGTATTACGTTTCAGCTACTTCTTCTCATGTTTGGAGACGCAACTCTGAAAGGATTCAATTTATATTTAATGTGGACGGCCCTCTTAGCCCTCTTAATTACAGCAGCCTTAAGGAGGATGTTCTATATTGTATTAAGAGAATTGAATGGAGGAGGGTTCTTTGTATTAGATGTGCCTGCGCTGCCTACAGGAAAATGCACATCTGAATGGAAACGCTCACGATTGTGCTTGACTTTCCTTAAACGTCAAAAAACTGAAGTAGTTGACTACGTTTAAAGTAACACTGTATGACTTTCGGGAGGGGGCCCTACCTAAGAATGGTTTCATGGAAATAAAATGTTAGGAACAAATACGTTTTTATGCCGCACTGTGGAATATTCTAGCAAAACGTATTTCCATGGAGGCAGAAAGAGGAGCAGCAAGGACACATTTTAGTGCATTTTTCGGGACAATAAAAACATCCAAAATGAAATTGGTTCAGTTTTTGGCTGACAAATTACATGGTGGGGCTTTAACAAACAAGACCCCAAGATTATTATAGAAAAACAGATCACATTAAATCATCAGGCATTTCAATATTATTATTTGCAGATTAGGTTATTTTAACCTTGTCACATTTTTTTTTGTATACTTTGGAGCTCAGCGGTGATTACACGCTCCAGTTCAGAAAGTACAACGACCTCATGGAGGCTAACTAGTTACGTGGTTGTTTGGAGTCCAAAAAGCACATTTAAACCACAAGAGACCACAACATGTTTTAATAAATTGGTGGTTTAATGTAGCTGAGTAGCCTAAGGAAAAAAAAAATATGAAGAAATTTACTTCTGGATGGTCACTGTTTAGCTCCAAACTCTTTGCTGCATTTGACCCATCCTTTAATCAATGTTTCCTTGCAACCCAGTGAGTAACCGAGGGGACCAAGCTGGAAGAATAGTGCATATATTTAGAGTTTACAAAGGAAAAACTCTGAACTTTTTTGCTGAGGCAGTTACCTTATTTAACCACTTCTGAATCCTCCTAAAACCCATCTGCCCATACTTTTAGCCACATATTCGCACAAACACTTTTCTCCTCATGACGCTAGATGCTTTCACCTATACATAGTCATCTGAGTTCCCCAGCTATTCAAATGCCCACACCTCATATAGTTTAGCAGCACTTTGCTTTTCTTCTCCGGCCCAATTACAGCGCTCTGTAAACGCTGAATGCACAGTGTTCCTGTTATTTCTTCCAGTCCGTAATGGCATTTTTCTCTGAGTAGCTCTTTGCGCTTGTGTTAAAATAGAGCAGAGGTAGCAGCTCAGCGTGTTTTAGAGACAGATTTGATGAGGGGCTGCCTAACGATGTGATTTGGTTCTCCATTCATTCACATGTACTGCCAGACTCAGCCCCAGCCAAGAGTTTTGTGTTTCTGGGTTTTTCCGCCCCAAAAACATGATGTTCTAATGATGAAGGATGGCGCAGAAGAACTGGCAGAACAGGCTACAGACTTATTTTTAAATGGGTGACTATTCATACAAGCATATTTGGTAATATATATATTTTTAATTTAATTTAAT
>KN502230.1:0-21663 GCA_000787155.1 Scartelaos histophorus | reverse complement strand
CTTCCACTGTTATGGTGACTGGATTCTTTTCAGTGAGGTTGCTGTGGTCTTCTCTCAGAGCCACTAGGCACTGTGCATTGGTGTTATATGATCCCTTCCTCTCTCATATGCCTTTCCAGTATCTTTCATTCTCCAGCCTTGGTGGGTTTGCTCTGGTGTTGTTACCCTGCCACTTTCGCAGGTTGTATTGCAAACAGGTGGGTTATTCGTCTGGCTTTATTATCTTGCATGTACCTCTTTAGGCGGTTGGCCAAGGCTTGGAGCCTTTGTTTAGCAGTTTCAAGTACTTCAGGTAGGGCATCTGGCTGTACCTCTTAGGTATTTGCTTTTTCATAGCACCTTTCTGGGCCTCTGACATTTGGCTCATATCTCTCCACACTCCCTTGATTTTGGCCTCTAACTGTCTTTTCCATGGTGGGTATTATTTCTCATAGCTCCCATGGTTGCTCTTATTGCCCAGCACCTTCTAGGATCACTGCTGCTGAAGTGTATATCAGCTCATTGTTTTCAGTGATGGTTCTGGTAGGGATCACTCTCAGTGCTGCATTCACATCTTCTAGGAGACTTTCAGATGGTACTTCACTCAGCCTCCTCTCAGCCATGATCTTATCTTTCAGATCAGTCACTGCCTTGTTCGGCCTGATACCTATTGGAGTTTCGTACCCAATCTCTGGTTGGGGAATTGGTGTTAACTCCCCTCTGACCTGGCCTCCAGGCTCCCCCTTGCCATGGCATTTGTGTTGTTGTCTCTAGTTGTTATAGCAGTTGCAGTTTGTGGATGTTGGAACACTGAGCTACTAGTTGTTTGGCGGTTAGCTTGGACTGTGGGTATCTTAACAACCATTCTCCCCACATTCTATTCAAGTAACCCTCCTGACTAGGGTTACTGGAGTATTAGCATTCCAACTGAGCCTTGTATCACTATTCTAATAGTAGTAAGGGTCTCCAACCTATAACTCTGGAGCTACCAGTAGCTCTCCATCCCTTTCCATGTGTTGTGCACAAAAAGTACAATTTGATTATAAAATTAATTGCTATTGTAAATGTATCATTTTGATGCCTAACTTGTTGCACAGATAAATGGTTTATGTTTTACAAACATCTACCTGTTCCCCATCTAAGGCTTGCCGTGGTTCTTATATTTACTCAGTTTCTTTGTGACATTTTTGTTTTGTAAAAGTAGCTCACTGGAGAAAAAGGTTGGAGACCCCTTGGTGTAAGTCATATATGTGTCTGGCGATGTCCACTTTTCACAAATGGCTGACCTTGTCCTAACATGCATCTCAGGTCCCAGGCTTTGGCACATACCAATGCTCTTCTCCGAGAGGAACTCAGCCAATCACAGCAGAGCAATGCCACATTGAGGGAGGACTTGGAGAAGCTGACGGCTGATTGGTCCAGAGCAGCGAATGAGGCAGAAAAGCAGGAAGCTGATTGGCAGACACAGAGGGAGGTGTGCAGATGTCAAATAATGCTTTTAAACCATACTTTTCTTTTGTTATTCATAAGAGTAGTTGCTAGTCTTGCTGGTATTGAGAATCAGAATCATTAGAATGGTCTTTGCCCCTAACTGTCCTCCATGTGTGTCCTTGTGTCACTGTGTGTGCCTGTGTATTTTCCTAATCTTGTGTTTGTGTTACAGAGCAGTGCAGTGGTCTGGATTCACCACCAAGGTGCGCTGCTGTCCCTGTGGAGGGCTGTTGTCCTGCTCAAGCGTCAGTGGCACTCTCTCAGGACAGCCTCAGACAGGTATGTGCTGGGGCTGTAAACTCTGGCTTTGTTAAACTCGAGGCCTGTACTATGAAGGTGGCTGAATTTGTTGGATAAGTGTCTCTCCCCCGAATAGACTCACCCAGATATGTGTGTCCCTGAATAAGTGGTGCTACTAAACTACTTCACAACTCCCTCTTTCAACACTGGATTTTCTAAATGAAGCTGTGCGTGTTCAGTGAGCAGGATCTGAACTCGAACACGAATTTGAATTCATGAGTTATATTTACTTTCAATTAAGTTTCAATCAGATTTCAATAGTGTGTAGGTTATATTTACTTTTAAGTGATAGTATGTAAGGTTCTGGGAGTGGAAAGTCACTTGCATGTTTCCATAGAAATAGAAACTTAAAACCATACTTTGAAACATCTCCATTATTATAATTCATTATAATCAAAGGAACAACATTTCTATGGAAACAGGCAGGAGGACACATGAGAGTCAGGTTTGTGGAGAAGCGAGCTTCTCCAGCAAGGACGCACTGTTTTCATAATTTTTTCAGTGCAATCAAAACATCCATAATAAAAACATATTTATATTTGAGTCTACGTTTTGGCAAAATGAAGTTACATACTGGTTCTTTAATGTAACGCAGTGATTAATCAGTGGGTATGGTCCATCTAGGTGTAGCCTGTATGTTAAATATTATTGCTGTTTGTTTGATTGATTGACTCCTTCATTGTGATTAAATGAGAAAACAAAGAAATGACACTTCTCTCTGGTGTACACAGACGGAGGGAGTTTTTATCAGATATGAGTGAACCTCTTCGGAGCAGTGGAGGCTGCTATAAACATGTAAACACAAGTAAAACACCAGGCAACAGTGTGCTCCAGCCTTCAGCCTTACTCAGGGGAGGGGTTTGGTTAAACAGACTGTAGGATTAATATACTGTATGCTATGTCAAGAATAATGTGTACATTTCTGTTTCATTGTTTGAGTTAACATGATAACTTGTTTCACTCTCATCTGGTATTTCCTAACCCCAATATAATGATTTTGTCCTGTTCTATGCAGGGACCTGTGGCAGCTGAGAGCGGACTTGACTCGCCTGTCCACGTCAGTGCTGTCCTCCTGTAACTCACTCAGTCTCAACCAGACCTCCTCACTACCTGCTACTGTCTCCATGTCAGCTGCTCAGGCCCCTCCCATCTCCTCTCCTGCCCCTGTCCTCGCTCCCTCTGCTTCTTCTGCTTTGACTTTTCCTCCTCTTTCCTCCACCATGGTGGCAAACTCCTCTCCCCCTCCCTGTCCTCCGTTCCCTGTCTTAATGTCCTCTGTCTCACTGGGGACATTCCATTTGGACGAGTTGAGCCTTGTTGAAGGTGCACAGATTCAGGAGGACTGTGAGTTAAAGAAGCTGAAGGAGGAGTAAGTATGCTAGTGGGACTGTCTAGGGACCAGGGAGTACCATTCATCGTTTATCTAGTGTTAATAGTCTTATATAGCGCTTTTCTAGATGCTTAAAGTCACTTTACAATTACAATAATACATTATTCATTCACTCCACACTCAGTGGTAAAATACAATTTTAGCCACAGCTGTCCTGAGGCAGCTAATGGGAGCGAGTCAGTCAGCCATCTGAGCACTGCCGTCACTCACACACATACCATTTTCATCCTAGCCAATGTGGGTGAAGTGCCTAAGGACACAACAACAGTTGTTGCCACTGCCGCCCTCCTGTGGCACTTGGAATTCCTTGTGCTCTCGCATCCTAGTACATGTGTAGATATGTCCTTATGCAAATGTTGTTCAGGTGGTTGAGTGGTTGTTGATGTGTTTAGAATTGAAAGACAAGTTAGTGTAATCCCTCATTTCCAGGAGTAGTTCAGTGTAAAGAAGTTTTCAGTGGTGGCTATTTGGATGCTGTTTTTGCAAAGCTGTTTGGCTCCATCCAAAAGCCAGTTTACATTTGATAGAACTCCTCTGATCCTCTGTCTGGGTACACTGGTGTATGGGTGTCTGTGTGTGAATGGGTGAGTGGTTATTTGATATAAGCACTTTGAGTGCCTTGAAGATGGAAAAGTGCTCTATAAAATGTGACTAACCACCATGGGTGTTTAGGGCAGGGCAGCTTCATTCTAAAACTCCTCCCTTTGGGTTTAGAATTTGTTAACTCAGAGTAGAATAAATCCCAGCCAGTACCGTCAGATGTAAAATGGCTTCTATATGGGGCTCATGTGTCCAGATGATCATAGCTGCAATGCTTTCTAGATTAGAAGTGGAAAGTTGGCAGTTCAGTACCATTGTGCTAATCATTTTTCCTGTGTTGAAGTAGTGTGTCAGATCGGCCTCCTATTTACTGTATACTATTGTGTGTATATATAGCATGCTAGTCTTCCTGGGATTCCCAGGGTAATATAATGTTATAAGATAATATACATTTTGAAATTATCCAAAGCCAGTGGCATGATTTCATATGCTGATTTCACTGTGTTCATCTGTTGTGTTTTCCTTGTCCCTTCCTGCTCTTCTTGTACTGGTGTTGCCTGAAAAGCACCTCCTTGTGTCTGTTGGATCACAGACAGGAGTGTGCCAGACTCAGAGAGTCCCAGTCCAACCTGCAGGCCGTGAGTGCCGCGCTGCTAGGCCTGGTGAGGGCACTTTTACCACAGATATCTCATTACAGTGTATCTCATAAATACTGTGATTCATACAGTTCAGAATAACGGTGAACATTAACATTTGTGAGAAGACTTGGATATAAATAGCTAAACTCATGGAAGAATCATGTCTGAACTTCATGGGAGTGGGCTTTGTATGTATATGTGTGATGTTGGTCCTATATTACGCAAAACTTAATGATGTGAGCTTTTAGCCATGGCATAATACTGCTGTCCTCCTCAAAACAGACCTGGAGTTGTGTTTTATTTCATTTGCACATGTTTGAGTAAAGTTGCTTTTATTTCTGGATTTTTATTTTTTTTGGGGGGTTATCAAAAGAAAGTCTTATCAATTCCAAATTATAAAATGATTCAAATGAAGGTTTAAAGACTTTAAACATCAAAATAGAGCATTTCCTGTATTATCACTTAATGACATTAGAAGGTGGAAGTGATGGAGTGTTTCCAGCTGAAGAAAAGAACAAACTAAATATGCAGGATTTGTGAGTTAAGCATGTGAATGAAATAAAACAACATTATAACACGTAGTGCCGTATAGGCCGTTTATTTTTTTGGCCTACTGTGAGGAGGCTCGGCATCTTTGACCAACTATACTGCTGTTTTCAGGCCCGCTTTCTGAACTGCCCTTCATCTCCTGTTTCCTCTGAGGGTGTCCTCACCCGGGACCTGTCCTCTCTGCTGGGGGTTATCAGTCAGACAGAGAGCGCCCTCCAAAGGAACCAGTACCAACTGCAGGTAAGACACACAGTAGTCTCAGTATAAACTGAGTCTTTTAAACGTCCCAAACTAAGGTTCATAATATTTCATAATGTTTCATTTTGGAGTGCCTATGTGAAGACCTCATACAGTCTTTATTTGCTCTTGCATTTTACCCTTTATCCCCGTTTTGGGCCCTTTCAAGTCCTTACACTTGATACCTCTTCAACATCGTCCAGTTTTTCCCTTTTCTGCTTTTACTTTTTGCATATGTCACTCTTCTAGTTTTTGAACTATTAAAATCAAATAGAATATATTTTTATCCATTGACTTCACTGGTAAAAATCTCCCCTAACTGCAACTGGATATGCTACCCAGCTCTTCTGCAAGATGTACAAATAACCACAAGATAGAGCAAAAGGTGTTTCTTATGTACACTTCTACATAAAAGCTTGATTTGTGAAAAATCTTTCACTAATCATAATTACAATTTTAATTCTACGTCCATTCATTTTTCACTGTTAAACCTTTTAACTGCTTTCACAGCTCAGACTTTGATACAGATGTTTGCCTCAGTCACAGCTGACACCAGTTGAACTAACTGTTTGAGCAGATGTCACCAGACTCTATATATCTATAGATAATCTGCTGCTTTATTTCTATGACAGAGGGGTTCTCCCTGTGGTAATGGTGGAGTTGAGCTCTGAAAACTGGGGTTTGAATCCCACTCTGAACATGCACTTGAATCATGCAGGTTTTATTACACAGAATACCTTCATCTTCACAAATGACACCAGTCAAACTTGATTCTGTGAGCAGAGAAACCTAGTTCAAACATAAAGCTTTGCCCTGTCCTGTGTAAGCAGTCAATCACACATTAGGGAAACCAAAGGTCACTGGTTTGAGACCAGACCCTGGCACTTTGACATTTGTACTGTCTGCAGTCACTCGCCATGTGTTTAGTTGTTTATATTGTTGTTTCACCAGTAATGAGTATATTGATAATGAGTGTGGTTGTGTCCTAGGTTCTGAAGCAGCGTGTCCGTGGGCTGGAAGAGGAGCGGAGCACTCTGCAGACAGAGCTCACACACAGGGAGGAGAAGAGGAGTGCTTTGCAGGCTGCTCTCACATGCCTGCAGACAGAGCTCACACAGGCGGAGCAGGAGAGGGCTCTCACACTGCAGAGGCTCCGTGAAACTCAGGACCACCTCCAGAGGTTTCAGTGCTGCCTGGATGATGTCTTTTTTCCTGGTTGAGTATTTTCATTCAAACCATGGTGTGTGTGTGTGTGTGTGTGTGTGTGTGCGTGTGTGCGTGCGTGCGCACTGTGCCAGGGAGCAGGAAGACAACACAGCCCTGGTCCAGCAGCTACAGAGGTACAGAGACCGACTGAGGACAGAGAAGGAAGAAGAGGAGAAGAGGATACAGAGTCTGGAAGAGCAAGCCCAAAAGAGGTACAGGCACTGACCCCTCACATCCACATGCCATGTCTGTCAGACGAGTCATGCCTGTCACTTAAACTATGGGCTGTTTCAGGGTAGAACAGGAGCTCCTAGAGAATATTCAGTGGACAGAGAGGGAGAGTCAACAGAGGCAGAAGATCCACAGCCTCACGGTCAGACTGCGCCTGCTCTGGTTTAGCCTTGTAGTCTTTGTGTTCTAATATTTTAATGTTGTAATGCTCCTGTGGCACCTGCAGGTGGTACTGGAGCAGGAGCAGCTGGACAGACAGAGGGCGGAAGAAGAGGCTGCAGACACGCGAGATGCTCTCACAAAGGTAAAACTTCACCTAAACTTAAAGGTACACTTCACAGTTTTTCTGGTGGAGGGTCCATTATCTGCTTGTCTTTATGAACATGCTATCATTTGTTTGGAATGTTCTCTTGTTTAGAGTGACTGTGGTTTTTCTCTGGGCTGACTGTCTGTGTGCTGCCCTTCAGAGCAGGGTGGTGGAACTGTGTCTCTCTTCCTCGGAGACACTTCTGAAGAAACGGTTGGATGAGACACAGGACACTCTAGACACAATGTCTGCCCTCAACTTCGCCCTGGCCACAGACAAGAGGGAGCTCCACCTGCAGCTCAACCAGGTCAGCTCACATCTACAGCTCGTCCTGTCAGAGTAAAAAAGCATGTGGTTTGGAGAGGAGGTTGTACTTTGGTGGAAGAAAAGATTATTAAAAAATACACAAAAATAAATATGTCACTTGTATGTCTGAAGCAGAAGTAGTTTTTTGAGTTTTAAAGTAGACATGTGAATGTTAAGTAGAAAAAATATGAACATGTATATAGTGTATAATGGCTGCTCAAAGTCTTTTTGGAGCTTTCTCCTATATTATAGCGATCTTTCATCAAAAACATGCCTGAAGAGATTTTAGATGCTGATTGTGATAGTATTTTGAAAGGGGTTAACTTCCGTCTATAACCTGGCCCCCACCTGCCTCTCTGAGCTCCTCCGCCACCACACCCTGCCTTCTGATCAGGTGACTGGATGTCCCTGCCGACACACATTAGAGACTCATCCACACTCAACATGTTCAAAAAGGCCCTGAAAACCATCTCTTTAAAACCACTTTTCATTAACCGTCTTATTTCTTTTGTTTGCATTAGTTTGTCTCTTCATGTAAAGCATCTTTGAGTATCTTGAAAAGCGCTGTAAAATGTTATGTATTATTATTATTATTATTTTATTGTGCCGCAATTAATAGTCTAGAGAATAATGTTTTTTAAAAAGTAAGATGTGCCATGTTTCAGATTGAGGCGGAGCTGTTCGACAGCCAATCAGAGCAGCAGACTCAGAGGTTAGAGGTTAACGCTCTGCAGAGAGAGCTGAAAGCTGTGGAAGAGCAGCGTGATGAGCTCAGGTAATCTTTAATGTGATCTTCTTAAGCAATGGGACCACCACCCTGATGTGCCAGTCCAGAGGCACTGCCCTCGACCTTAATGTTACAGAAATATGTCGGCCAAGACAGCCCCACATCATCAACATCCACACACGGATCATCAGGATGGATCTTATCCACTCATCCAAGGAGCTTTTAGCACCTCAGAGCCCTCAGCCAGGGTGATGGACAAATCCACTTCTGAGTCCTCAGCTCCATGACAGAGAGAGCCTACTCCTTACACCGTCCAATAACACTCTCAGTCCTGAAGCTTTGCTTCCTCTCCTGAGGCATCGGACAATTCGCCACAATTTATTTAAGACCAATTGGTTGTCCTTTTCCTGGCCTCCTTAAAATGTGCCCAGGTCTGAATTTTTGCCTCTGTGAAGGCTTAATAGAACTCCACTTTGGAATCACTTATGTCACTACCGGGTTCTCCCACTAAAGCCAACTCACCACCAGATGATGTTTGGTTGACACCTAATGCCGCCACACACTACAGAAGAATTTGCCCGACTTAGGCTGCGATTTGCTTCTCCCCGATTTAAAATCTCAAGATTCTCCTTGTATAGTGTTGTGTGCTTTTTGTCGCATATTTAAAAAATAATTTGACTGAAAAATCATGTAGTGTGTGGCGGCCTTAAGGGTCTTTCTTCAGCTGTGTGTCCTAGAGACACGGTGTTCATTATTGGCAAACACTGGCACAGAAGTCCAATAACAGAACATTGCTTGGATTCAGATCAGGGATTGTTCTGCACCCTTCGCACCCTTCTCCAGGTGTCACATGTGCGTTGTAGTACTCAGTTTGTGAGACTCCAGAGAGAGTTAGGACTAGAGGAATAAAGGAGACTGTCACCATAGTGTCCTCTATTAAAAGCGGGTTGGTGGGGGTGTGTGCGTGTGTGTGCAGGTCTGAGTGGGAGGCTGGGGTGGAGCTTTTAGCCCAGCTCCGAGCACAGCAGGCTGTCCTGGAGCTAAGGCTTGAGCAGAGGGATCAGAGCCTGGAAAAGAAGCAGCAGGAGCAGCAGTGGAGAAGCCTGAGAGAGCAGCATGAGGACCTGCATGAGGAGCAACTTGAGGAGCAGCATGAGGACCTGCATGAGGAGCAACTTGAGGAGCAGCATGAGGACCTGCATGAGGAGCAACTTGAGGAGCAGCATGAGGACCTGCATGAGGAGCAGCATGAGGAGCAGAGGAGTCGGCAGGAGCTGCAGAAGCAACAGGAGCAGGTGAGCTGCCTCTGACAGATGCAAAACCTTACCCTTTGCACAAATACTAACAAAAACCACTAGCAAAATCCAATCTACTGAATTCTCCATATCAAAAGCTGCTCTTTTTTTGTGTCTGCCATTTGAAAATACCAATACCTTGGACACATATTACAGTGCATCCGGAAAGTATTCACAGCGCTTCCTTTTTCCCACATTTTGTCATGTTACAGCCTCATTCCAAATTTTATTAAATTCATCTCTTACCTCAAAATTCTGACACACAATACCCCATTATTACTCACAATGTGAAAAAAAGTTTTTTTTGACAGTTTTTGAATTTATTAAAAATAGAAAACTAATAAATCACATTTACATAAGTATTCACAGCCTTTGCCCTGAATCTCAAAATTGAGCTCAGATGCATCCTTTTTCCATTGATCATCCTTGAGATGTTTCTGCTGCTTCATTGGAGTCCACGTACGGTAAATTCAGTTGATTGGACATGATTTGGAAAGGCACACCCCTGTCGATATAAGGTCCCACAGTCGACCAAGTATGTCGGAGCACAAACACCAAGCATGAAGTCAAAGGAATTGTCTGTAGACCTGCGAGACAGGATTGTCTTGAGGCACAAATCTGGGAAAGGATACAGAAACATTCTGCAGCTTTGAAGGTCCCAAGGAGCACAGTAGCCTCCATTATTTGTAAAAGGAAGATGTTTGGAACAACCAGGACAATCAAGGGAGAAGGGCCTTAGTCAGAGAGATGACCAAGAACCCGATGGTCACTCTGTCAAAGCTCTAGCGTTCCTCTGTGGAGAGTGGAGAGCAGAAGGACAACCATTTCTGCAGCAATCCACCAATCAGGCCTGTATGGTAGAGTGGCCAGACGAAACCCACTCTTTTGTAAAAGGAACATGGCAGCCCGTCTGGAATTTGCCAAAAGGCACCTGAATGACTCTTGGGCCATGAGAAACAAAATTCTCTGGTCTGATGAGACAAAGATTGAATGCCAGGTGTCATGTTTGGAGGAAACCAGGCACTGCTCATCACCAGGTCAATATCATCCCTACAGCGAAGCATGGTGGTGGCAGCATCATGCTATGGGCATGTTTTTCAGCAGCAGGAAGGAACTGGCAGACTAGTCAGGATAGAAGGAAAAATGAATACACAAATATACAGAGATATCCTGGATGAAAACCTGCTCCAGAGAGCTGTTGACCTCAGACCGGGGCGAAGGTTCATTTTTCAGCTGGACAACAACCCGAAGCACACAGCCAAGATCTCAAAGGATCGGCTTCAGAACTACTCTGTGAATGTCCTGCAGTGGCCCAGCCAGAGTTCAGACTCAAATCCGTTTGAACATCTCTGGAGAGACCTGAAAATGGCTGTGCACAGATGTCTCCCATCCAACCTGATGGAAGAAAATTACTGCAAAGAAGTGTGCTAAGCTTGTGGCATCATATTCAAAAAGACTTGAGGCTGTAATTACTGCCAAAGGTGGATCATCAAAGTATTAAGCAAAGGCTGTGAATACTTATGCAAATGTGATTTATTAGTTTTCTATTTTTAATAAATTCAAAAAATGTAAAAAAAAAATAAAATAAACCAAAAAAACTTTTTTCACATTGTCATAATGGGGTATTGTGTGTAGAATTTTGAGGTTTGGAATGAGGCTGTAACATGACAAAATGTGGGAAAAAGGAAGCGTTGTGAATACTTTCCGGATGCACTGTATATATATATGTACAGGATGAGTCATGGTGATATCCTCCTCTTGTGTGCCCTCAGCTGACATCTCAGACTACCATACTACAGAAGGAGCTGCAGGAGGCCCAGGAGCTGCTCCGCTTCAGGGGGGAGGAGCTGAGGAGCACCCAGCATTCTCTTGAGGAGAATCTCCGAGAGACCAAGAGGATCCAAGAGGAGCAGGATAGTAAGAGGAGACAGAGCCAGCACCTGCACCAGGAGCTGCTCCAGCTCAGGTGCTCACCACCACCATCCGTTATTGTTATGTACTTCTCACTACTGTTTATGTACTACTCACTACTGGTAGGCACTCTTCACTACTAGATACTCTGCACCACTACCCACTACTCACTACGGTTAGAGCTTAGGTATTCCTCACAGGGGTACTCCTCCTCACTTCTGTTGTCTTGCAGGTCTCTGTGTGTGTCTCTGAGGCAGCAGCTGAGCCAGGCACACAAGGACCTGCTGGAAGTCCAGGTGGAGTGCTCTCAGCTCCAGGCTCACCTCCAGAGCCTCCAGGAGACCAAGAGCTCATTGCAGGGTGAGTCATAGCTCGGCTACTCCTCTAAGGGGTATATCCATTTGTGCACATGGTAAAACACTCCCACAAATAGCACACAGTTTCCATTCGTAATTAAGCATATGCTTAGTAAATATCGCCCTTAGTATTCCAACTAGTGGCTGGTCATAAGTCGTAGGTCACCTACTAAACTATGCAGCCATTGATACAAATGTAGCCTATACTAGACCTCACTGCTATTACTCTCACTTACTCTCAACTAAAGTAGTAGTGACAGAACTGTGGTACTCTTCATTGGGGGATGATTGTCAGGGTTGTTCCCTGGTGCTTGGTTAATAGTTTGGCTGACTTTGAGCCCCCACTTTGAGCCCCCACTTTGAGCGCTTCTGGTACCAGGAATGTGGTGACAGTTATGACATCAGTAGTCTAACCTGTCATGCATGTTGTTTTACATTTCTGTATTGTTGACATGAAATGTGCTTTGTTTTGGCAGGAGAGATTGTGTGTTTGAAGGCAGAGCTGGAGAGGTCTGATCAAGAACACAGGAACAATGTAGAGGCAAAGGAGGAAACACTCAGGCAGCAGGCCGAGGAGAGGAGACAAGAGACCCAAGTGTTTCAGAAGAGGCTGGAGGAGCTGAACCTGGAGCTGGGCACCAGAGATGGAGAGGTGGAGGTGCTAAGGAGCCGTCTGGATGCTCTGGAGATGGACAAACAAGCCATGGGCACACATCTTGAGAATGTGAGAGAGAAGCTACAAGAAACCCGCCACTGTCTGGACCAAAGCACAGATGAGCTGAGGGAAGCATGCCAACGGATACGGACCTTAGAGCAGAAATGCATAGAAGACCAGGAGACATTGCGGGTCAGAGAGGAGGAGGAGAGGCAGATATGTCAGAAAATTACTAGAATGGAGCAAGAAAAAGAGGAGAACGAGGAACAGTGTCGAAAACTGATTCGTCAAATACAAATGTTAGAAAAAGTCAATGAAGACAAAGTATTAGAACTGCAAAGGTTACAGAGAGAGCGTGCTAAAATGGAAGAACATTTAGACGATGCATTTCAAAGGATCAAAACAATTGAACAGGACAAAGCTGAACGGGAAAACAAACTTTGTGAAAATATAAGGAATCTGGAGGAGCTACAGCGAGAACGAGACCAGGAGCTAGAGCATTTTTTGGATCAGCTGGAAACACTTGAGAAGCAAAACCAGGAGAAGGCTGAAGAAATTGAGAGGTTATCCATGGAACACATTTGCCTGGAGGAGAAGGTCACAGCAACATCTGAGCTGCTGCAGAAGGTACGAGAAGAACATAGCGAGGAACGAGAAGCAACCAGGACTTGTCAAGCTGAGGAGGAGAGGCGACAAAAGGCAAGGAGCCAGAAGGAGCTGAAAAGCCATCAAGATCAGCTTAAGCAACTTTTGGAACAAGTCAAGAGTTTAGAAGAACTGAACAAGCAGCGAGAACATGATCTGGACCAGTTACAGAAGGAACAGAATGAAAAGGAAGAGCAAATGAAGGCTGCAGAACAGCTACGGCAAGAGGAGCTACAAATACTCATGGAGATGGTTAACCAAGTGAAATCAGAACTGGACTCAGTCAGACAGCAAAATGAGATATTGGAGGAGGGAAAACGCATGACACATGAGGCTGCAGAGGACACCAGGATGAAGCTTCAAGAGCGGATACGACATGAGCACAAGCTAGCGGAGAAATTAGAAGAAGTAAACCTGAGAATGGAGATATTACAGAATGAACGGGATAGCATGGAGGAAAAGATGGAAAAGATGATGAAGGAACGAGAGGCAGAGTCAGACAAGAGGGTTCTGTGGTTAGAAGAGGAGCGAGTGCAGAGAGAGAGAGAGCTGGAGATGCTGAGGGTGGAGCTGAGTGTTGCAGAGGAGCAGAAGGAGCAGGTGGGTCTCCAGAAGGTTCACCATTTGTTCTCTAGTGCTGTGGAGCAGCAGGAAGAGATTGGGTCTATAGAAGATCCATTTTCATCTGTCCTCCAGAGCTGAGGAGTAGATGAACAGGTGGGTCTACAGAGAGAGGTCCACCAGCAGTCCTCGAGAAGTGAGGAGCATGGGGGAGCTGAAGGGATAGGTGAGTATACAGAAGGTCCAGAGTCGGTTCTCCAGGGCTGAGGAGGAGAAAGAATTGTCCAATATAAAAATATAGATAAGAAGACAATAAAGCCTAATGTAATCTACAGAAAGTCCACCATCTGTCCTCTAGAGATTAGGAGCAGAAGAACAGATGGGTCTAAATAATGTCTACCATCATTTATTCTCCAGGGCTGAGAGCAGAAAAACAGGTGGGTTTATAGAAGGTCCACCATTTGTTCTCCTGTGGTGAGAAGCGTAGAAGATCAGAAGGCCTGACAGTCAGTGGAGGCCATGTCAAACTAATTTGTCCCCATACATAAACATTGAGATTGTGTTGTTTTGCCATGTACAGGTGGAGAAGGAAGTGAAGCGTCTGGAGAATAGCCTGGAATGCCAAATGAGCGCTGCCCAGAAGCATGAACAGGATGTAGAGTTTCACAGGGCAGAGTCAGCCAGGTGGGCGGAGCTGCTGCAGAGGGAGGAGCTGCAGAGACAGGACCTCATGATGTCCATCACAAAGATGGAGAAAAAGGAGAAGCATTTGCAGACACGCCTGAGAGATGCGAAGGAGAAGAGTGGTAGCATGAGCACAGATTTAGCAGAGCACTCTCAGCAGCTCCTGGTCAGTTTCTTCATATATTCCTTAATTTTTGAAGTTATAAGTTTGTCACTGACTGTATAGTTTTAATTTAGGTTCCTTTTGGTGTTTGGTGTGTTTTTATTAGGGGGAGTATTAAGCAAAATCTTTTTGGAGCTTTCTACCATGTTTTAGCATTGTTCCTTCATCAAAAACATGCCTGTAGAGGTATTAGATGTCATCCATGCATGTTTGTGTAATCTAGTGTGTAATCTCTCCCGGGCCCTATTCGAACCCTTATTGTTGTTAGCTGTAAGATTGTGTCCAAAACTCAGCCCACACACATACATCACCCATTCTGCTACACAACAATTTTGAATAAATATACAAAAGCACGATACAAAAGAATACACAACAACTTCACAAACCTGATCCAGTGTGCAGTAGTTTCAGTAGTAAGATGTACACAGATTGCTGATAGATAGTTGTGATAGAACTCTGTGGGTTAAACATATTAATACCTTGTTTCTAGTGAATATAGCATAGCAATATAGCAAAACAATAAAAGCTAAAATTAGCTATTTAAATATGGTTTGTATTAGAAATGAATACCCGACAGTAGTAGTAGTAAAGTAGATCCTCTGTAAACCAAAGATGGCATTATTGTTTGTGTTTGTTTATCAGGAGAGCAAATCAGAGCTGAAGACTGCCTTAGACCAGCAACACCACATGTCTCAAAGACTGAAGGAACATGAGGAACTGTGCACAAGATTGAAGGACGAGGTCAAGGATGCAGCGGAATACATGGAGCAGAGGGCGGTGGAGAACCATCTCCTCCGCTCCAAAGTGAGAGACCTGAGCCAGGAGGTCACAGAGGTGAGGGAACAGTGGGAGGAGGAGCGGAGACAACACCAGCTCAGACAGGGAGACCAGGAGAGGAGGTACAGGCGACTGGAGGAGCAGCTGCAGCAGAGGAGAAAGCAGTGGAACCTGGAGGAATGTCTGAAGGAGAAGAGTGAGGTAGAAGATGAGCAGATGGAACGGGAGAGAATAAGCGCTGAGCTGAAGGAGCTCAGGGAACAGGTGGAGAAGGAAAAGGATGCACGGAGGACACTTGAGGAGGAAGCCAGAGATCTAAACAGGAAGCTGGAGGAAACGCAGCAGAACATAAGCACTCTAAAGCTGGAAGAGGACCAGGAAGTGAGGTGGAGAGAGAGGGCGGAACAGGAAGTAAAACAGCTGAAACGCAAATTTGAGTCTCAGGTGAGTGGAGCGAAAAGATGCACATGCCTCTGTTGTTCTTCTAAAGCTGGTGTGGTGTTCAGGAGTCAGAGCTACAGCAGATACAGAGGCTGAAGATGGAACTGCACTCAAGCCTGGAAGAGATCTCTGAGCTCAAACAGCTGTTGCAGGTAACAGTCATGTGACCGTGTACACGCTGATGCCACAGGACACTGACCATAGAATGTAATTATACGCTGATATCATCAATATTCCCTTGGGGTGTGCTATAACTCTAAGCACTCTGAGGCTTGTTAGACTTTAATCTGAGCTTTATTTCAACACAATCTGTCTAGCAACTTCACTTAGCTGAACTACAACAGGCAAAGCTGATTTGTGCTATTAAACAAGTCCCTCTCAAATAACATTACAGGCACAAGCGAGCTAGCATTAGCTAGGTTCTCGTTACTCCATCTATACTACACGAAGCACGACACATGTTTAAGCCAAAACACGGCCCGATCCCAAAAACAGTCGCACAAGTGAAACATTTGCTCAAAAAGGGCCAAAAATTGCACAGCATACACCCGGCTTAAGTCACTCTCACTCTGAAAATCAAACTCCTAAATGAACGGTCAGACTGATGAACAGGCCATTTGAATTAATTTTATATTTCTTCTTGACTCAGACTATTTTTGACTGTTTGCTAATGTGTGCACTGTGCCAGTACTATATTAACTGATTCTGCCATACACATACATCAAGAAAACACCCAATGTGATGTCACTGCAAAGTATCAATATAATATGTCTATAAATGGTAGGCCTGTCAATTGATTTAAATTTGTTATCGCAATTAATTGCATGATTGTCCTAAGTTAACTCATGATTAATTGCATTTAACTTGACTATTTTTAATGTACGTTTTAACAACACATTTAGCGTTTTACACAAATAGTAATATTTTGCCATGCTAAAAGTCATGCTAAAATAAACACCAAAAGATCAGCAGGTGGACAGGGAGTTGTGGGTGGATGACCCTAACAACTGCCTCACACCTGATTGGCTCTTGAGCTGCTAAGCACTCAGAATTACAAACATGGAACTCACCTCCAAATTAGCCGCTTTAACTGCAAGCCTCGATTAGCTTCAGTTGACTAGAGCCAAATAGTATGTTGTCCCTGCATCCATGTATTTATACGGTCTGACACTGTCCCTACGCTGACCCCATGTTGTCCCCACGCTGTCCCCACGCTGTCCCCACGCTGTCCCCACGCTGACCCCACGCTGACCCCACGCTGACCCCACGCTGACCCCACTCTGGGACCACTCTGGGACCACTCTGGGACCACTCTGGGACCACTCGGACCACTCTGGGACCACTCTGGGACCACTCTGGGACCACTCTGGGACCACTCTGATACCACTCTGATACCACTGTTTCAGGAGAGCCAGGCTGAAGGGGAACACCTCAAGAGTGCCTTCAGCCAGCAAAGTGAGGAACTGCAGAGACTCATGTCCCAGAGACGCCCAGAGGAAGGAGGACAGGGGCAAATGAATAAGAGACAGGACCAGAAGGATAGTGGACAAGAGCAGAGGGACAGGGAACAGGAGAAGCTGGGAGACGGGGGGAAGGAGGAGCCGAGGGACGGGGGGCAGGAGGAGCTGAGGGCCCAGGTCCACACCCTGCAGATACAGAGGACAAAGCTTGTGGAGCGGATGGAGGAGCTAAGAGAGTCCCGAGACCAGGAAGCAGTGTTGGGGAGAGCCCGACTGGAGCAGCTACAGGCAGAGCTGGAGACACTCAAGGACCCACAGGGACAGGAGCCCAATACGGTGAGTTGCGATGTAACCATATTCAAATCTTTCTATGGTTTTTATTTATATATTATATTTTTATGCTTTTCATAAACATTAGACACAATGAGCTGGATAGCATGCTGTGACCCAGAGCTCCATCCACCCTGACTTTCACTTTCTAATGACAAAAGGTGGTCCCTCTCTCAGGTTTTTATTTGACTATTTTAATCAAGATATGAACATTAAGTGCCAGTTATTGGAAAGGGGCATTACCTTCAACACTACTCTTCTGATTCATAGTTTCATAGTAACCAATACTATGAAATTCACACCTGCCCCAGGGACACGGATATGAGAATTAAGTAGGGATTTAATGATGTTGTACAGAGAGAGACTTGGACATTTTAGTGCTTTGTATCAGACAGTATGATGGAATATGCTGCCTTTTCCTTTTAAAATGCCTTGACAAGACTTTAAAATATTTCATAACCCAAAGAATTCAAAGTGTAATTTCATCATGAAGTCTGCACAAAAACAATGTAAAGGAGCATGGTCCATGTAGTTCTCTCAGAGATTTTAAGCTTACAATGCACCATGATAATGAGACTTGTAATTCATTATATTGTGATGGGCCATGATAAGATTGTGAGACTTTTGCCAATACGATATCATGATAGTTTGGTTATTGTGATATAATGGTCCTTTACCAGAGGAGATGTCTGACTCTAGATCTATTATATGAACACTTTGTCGCAGACATGTACTTAGAGCACATATACCCACAAACTGATCATAATGAAATTGTTGTTTTGAGGACACGCATCATCTATAAAAATCTACCTATTCAAAAAATGGAGAGGGGGTGGGACTTCTTCAGTTTGTCTAATTTAGAGTCCATTTTATTCTGCAGTGCTCAATTTGATCCTCCTTTGGATCTTTTCTTGTTTAGAGCTAGACCTGTTTAGACCTGGTTTAGTGGAGTCCTGTTGTGGAGGTGGTTGAGAATTGGTGGTACTTGGAAAGCAAAATCTTTTATTTGGTGATGCTCCCAGGCGAGGGTATAAAGTGATCATGATGATAATAATAATAACAATAATGAGATTTGCCACGCTGTTACAGAGGAAGTGAGAACTTTGTCTTTCTGGTTCCCAGGGCTTAGCGGATAGACTGGTTGCCCTGCAGTGGTTGGTGGCTGAACGGGAGCTGGAGCAGAGACGCCTAGTCCAGAAGATTTCCCATTTACAGAAGGACAACCAGAGACTGAGGGAGGAGAGGAGCACACTGAGAGAGGCTGTGAGACAGGTGGGACGGGTGGGGCAGGTGTCAGAGCCTCGGACAGGTGAAAACAGGATCCATCCTTCTGCTCTAACTCTTCTTTCTTCTTCTTAAGGTGGATCTACAGTGGTCCCAGACACAGCAAGTACAGCCCATGTTGGCCCCACCTACTTTGGGCCTGCCCACAGAGGAAGAACTGCTCAGGGGCCGGGTCAGAACTCTGGAGGAACAGGTCAGTCCACCACCATCAATGACGTATGCATATACATGATATACACAGTGCTGCATTTTTTTAAACAATGATTTTTCTTTACTTTTTTCCATTATTTATGGTTTTCAGATTTCAGAGGGTGTTATGCTCCCAGATGGGGGCTAGAGTTATGGTGCGTTTGTTTATCCTCCCGAGATAAAATCCCAAGATGGCTGCGCCTAGTGACACTTGTAGTATGAACTGTTTGTATTGTGTTAGGGGGGCTTTGGTAGTTTAAATGACAATTTCTGTCACTCGTATTATTGCAGTACCTTACCGTGCCCGTATCACTGCCTGTTTGGTAGTCAGTGTCGCCCGTGTTTTTAGCTCATTTCCTGTTAGCTGACGTGCCAAAATTATTTACCATCACATGATACCAATGCTTTCATTCCACTTTATGCTATTATGCTATTTATACTGAATTCTTCCCTGAGGTCGTGTAGTTGAAGCATAGACTTATTTTGGATCCTGGTACTCAGCCAATGCTAAAATAACAACAGCCTTGCGGTTAGGGTCCATGTTCTCCCCCAAGTCGGACAAGCAAAACATAAAAAAACGACTAAAGCTCAGACGTGACGTCATATCTGAGATCCGAGTCGGAAGGATAAACGACTGAAAGGTTAGTTTTTTTGATACTTTGCAGCTGATCATCAACATTCCCCTGAGGGTGAAAATAACTGGAGGCCCTGCTCTGTCTGAAGCTCTGTTACTTGAGTTAGTCTTCACTCTGAGCTTTGGCTATAAAGAAACGGACTGAGGTGATTTGTGCTGGTAGACAGGCAGCTAATTAGCTACTCCCCATCTGGGAGTTTTCAGAAAGCCTATGGGAAAAATGAAAGGGAAATGTACTTTAAGCATGACGTGGGTGGTCACTGTTGAGCTCCATATGCTTGTGCCTGTGTCACAGAAGAGCAAACCCACAGGTGGAAGAACATGCTCTGAATGTAAACATCATGTCAGGTTTGCTACATACTTAAACAAACAGGGTACTCAAATTCCTGTATGCATGGGTATCCTGGATATTTAGAGTGGTAACTATAGCAATTATGTCAAAGAGATAGGAAAGAGCTAAACATGTTAAACATGCTATTTTGCTTATTTATGACTTTTCAGCACATAACATGTAAGAAGAGCTGAAAGAACAATGCAGACAGTAGGGGGCAGTCACAGCCTCATAAAATGATTTAAGATCCCAAAATTAAAATTAAAATTAAAGATCTTAATGATTTTTAAAATCTTTTGCCATGAGCCCCATGGAGAGAAAAGCAATGGTACACTCTGCAGTAGAGCTCCATGTTCAGAAAAGTTTTTCCAAAAAGTCTCTTTATCATGCCCATCATCATCATATCATATCAGCCCCCCATTGGTGGTTTCTTGTTTGGTTCTATACTTGTTCCACTCATGACCCTGTTCTCTCTTACAGAAGGTCTACTTCATCGAGGCTTTGTCCAGGAACACACAGCAGCTGCAGTCCTTACACGGAGACCTGAGCACATCTCTGAGCATAGTGTCCCACCACACCACGCCCACTGTCCTCCAGCTAGAGACACAGCGATTGGACCAAAGCCTCAGGGAGGAGGAGCAGCGCATGTCCTTCAGCCAATTGTGACATGTCAAACCATAGTGGGACCCCAAAGAAGTCATGTAATATTCTGTCTGAACTTTTTCAGGTGCAGCTAAAGCTATTTAAGCTATTTTATTTATAATTTACATGGTGTTGAAGACTTCTGACTGTTACTGCTATTTTTTTTACTCATTTTGCACTTTTCCAATAAAGTGTCTGAGGTGTCTCAGATCATCTCTATTTAAAAAGATGTTTTAAAAACGTTGTTTTCTTTAGGCCATTCTAAAGCAGTATGTTGCATTGCAGTGTGCGATCAGCAGTGCTAACAGTGTGGCTGTGATGTCATGATACAGTTTGGACAATACACTTAGTGAAGTCCATACTCTAAAGGAGGATGGTCACAGCAGGAGCTCAGTTTGGCCTGAAATATTTTATAGCAATGTCTTAAGAACTGCTTTAGGTGGTAATAAAGTATGTCTAAATGAATTCAATATTTTACAGATTTTAATAGTAAGAAAAGATCAATATGTAAATTAGATTCTTTATGTTCAATTCAGTTCAGTTCAATTTATTTTTGTATAGCCCAAAATCACAACAACAGTTATCTATCTATCTATCTATGTTAAAAAAGGAAACTTTAACCATGGGAAAAAAAAAAGTTTAACAGCACTCATTTGGTTGGTTGTGGTACAGATCAGATTCTCTAAGACAAACACAGTTGTGCTTTAATATGTAGGAGTAATAAATATATCTTATAGCAGTAGTTTTACATGAGGGAATCTTCTGGGCCATATATTATCTGTTGAAATACTTTTCTAAAAGTAGCTTAGTTTCATCAGTCCATTTAGGCTTTGAGCCAATGTCAGTGCCAGAGCTTCTAATATTTCATCGTTCTTCAGTAAAAAAAATCTTATATAAAGTGCTGGCAAATCAGTAGGTCTTCAGTCGGAACACCTTGCTGAGCCTGGAGGTGGCGCTAGAGTACACCAGGAATGAGCCGTCTGCGGTGGAGAAGTGCTCCCAGTCTCTGCAGCCGAATGTGGGCAAACTGTGGACAGGCACAAAGCCTTCATACCCCTGCCACCTGTTACATAATGCACAGGTCAACGCACACAACGCACAGTCAAACACACAGCTCTCAAGTCGGCACACACAACAGTCAGAGGTAAGCAAATGAACATGCAAGTCAACACACCACAGATGCAAAGCAAGTGCAGTTCAGGAGCTCACCTGTAGATGACGCTGTTCAGAGAGTAGGAACTCCCATCATGAGAGTTTCCCACCACCAAGAACCTCTCATCTCCAACAGTAAAGAACTCCCAGTCTACTGCACTGCACAAACAACACACACAGCGTTTCTATTAGAACCTCAGAGCGTTTAGAGGAGCAAGGAAGAAAAGGAGCAGAGGGTGTAGAGGAGGAACA
>KN502229.1:0-16516 GCA_000787155.1 Scartelaos histophorus | reverse complement strand
CGACGCCTATGCTCGGATTGGCACGAGGTTTTAGCAAATGTTACATGGGACTCTGACTCATGCTGCCATTACTTACATTTCTGTTAAATTGCACAGGTTGTCACATATTCGCTCCTTGACCGTTGTGATTTGGTTGTTGCTCAGATCACTGAAAGAAATGTGTAGATAGAAAATGTTAGATATGACTGTACATTTCTATGGCTATAAAATGAAGCCTAATATAACTACAGGACAATAAGAACATCGTCTACATTAGTGTGGGGGCTGATGTCATTTTGAAATGTGATTTATTTAATCATTTTTTTACTGAAATTATAACTGCATTTTAACAGCATATTTTAGTGAAAGCATAACATATAACACACTACACGACTCAAACAGAATGGACCTGATTTCTATTTTGCTATTTGAAATTATTAATGATTAATTAATGAATGATTAAGCGGGAGAAGATGGATGGATGGATGGATGGATATTTGAAATTATGACAGACAGAGAATGAATGAATTGTTGAATTGTTATTTTTTCCCAAATTTGATCTACATCACAATGTAGTGAAGATGACAAAGTAAGTAGGGAGGACAAAAGCTTAAAAAAATACTGAAATATGTATATTTTTTTAATTGAGCATTTTACACTACTTGACCATATTAACATGAATCTGAAATGTTATTGCAAAGCTTATAAATGGAAATAAAGTTGCAGTTAAGTTCACAAATCAGCTTTTTTATAACCACATGCTAAGTTCTTAAATACAAACTATTTTTTACTTTTTCTGATTATTGTGTAACTATCATCTTTTTTTAAAGCATTTTTTCCTCTGCAGTCATTTGTGCCTCTTGAGTGATAATCTACCTCCTTTTAATAGAATAAATCCTCAGTATTTACTTGGGTTTATTACAGGCACAAAGAGAGGACTGGCTAGAATTTAAATCCCTATGAACATTTTTATTTTTGCTTGTTTTTTTTCTTCTTGAAGCTGCACTAACGTTTGTCCCAGTTCCTCTCCGTCCCGCCTATGCACAGTCAGTACATAATGGGCCTGTTGTACGGTGGTTTGGAAAGGCCTGATGGAAACCGCCAGTGATCTCCCTCTCACCGCGGCTAAATGGGTGGAAGAAATAAGCTAATAGTTGGAGGAGGGGGACGTTTTGGTGAATGGGCTCTGATCCTGCTCCTCTACTGTGAAAGTTTCTGCCTGTTTAAATCCAATTTATTCTCAATGTACTGAGCATAGAAAGTTAGAAGGCTTGTCAACAGTCAATATTATACAAATAACCAGGGCTGCATTCACAGACATGATGCTTGTGTCTTTTTAATTTTAGTTTACACCACATTCAGTCTTTGAGTAAAAACATGTGGCTTAGAACACGGTTCAGATACTGAACTTTCACCATTTTTTGTGTTAAATGGCAAAGGTTAAAAGTTCAGAAAATTTAAATTTGAATACTAGAAAAATACACAACTGGGACTAGGACCGTCTGAAAAGAGTTTGGATCTATAATAGAACAAGAACCAGTAAGTTAAGACTTAAGTCACATTACAGACACTGCTATTATTTTGTGTTGAAAATGGGATTTTACTTTCTTTGTATAACAATTGTGCAAAATTGTGCATTTATTATTATTTCAAAATCGGTATTGATATTTTGCAGCTGATGTCATCAACAGTCCATGGGGGTGTGATGCTAACTGTAGGCTCAGCTCTGTCTGAAGCTCTTGTTACCCAAATTAAACTTTAATGTGAGATTTTTTTTTAACACAAGAAAAGCTGAATTAGAAGGAATTACAACAGGTGATTTGTGCCTTTAAACAAGTCTTTGAAATTATTATTACACATGAAATTATAGTCACAAGCTAGCAAGCGTTAGCATTTTCGTTGTAAACAAACAGTAAACAGGACCATGAATATATGTACTGATCTCAAGCTCCTGAAAATACTTTGTCTTGAGTTTCAGACAATTTAAAACCTTCCATTTTTAAATTGTCCATTCAATTCACCGTTCATTTTGAAGGACGTGTCTGTATTTGTTATACAGCGGTGAGTCAGGATTATTCCAGAGAACCATTCGTTATTTACCATAGTGCACTGTGGCACCAAGGTAACTTATGAACATTGTGCTATAAAAATAGAAAAGTATCAATTGAGGATTTCTATAGCACCAAAATGGCGACTGTGACCTTATTCACGTGACGGGAGTCTGATAAAGTTACTCAGATACTCACAGCACAGACAGGGGTCCGCAGCAGAAGACGCCTCTGGGCAAAATATTGATTCTGTTGCCCTGCAGATACCTGAGAGAGAAGTGCAGGTTATTATGGCACACATTATTACGGCAGACGTTATTATGTGAATGTATAATGTGTTAACGTACATAACACTGTTGGATTACTTACAGCTCGCGGAGGCCAGTGAGTCGATCCAGCAGGCTGGTGTCCAGGGAGGAGATGTGGTTTTTGGACAGGTTTCTGCCGGAAAACATAAGGAGATTATGAAAGTTATTATGAGATGACACATATACAGTGTGTGTACGTTATGGATGAGCCTGTATACTGCAAAGAAAATTAGACTTTATTAATGTGGCTTTGAAAAGATGAGTCACTTCACTGTGTGACTTATTCTGCATTTAATGGAACAACATGCAAAAAGAACATGATGAAACACGATGTCCTCTCTGCTGTTAAGGGATCAATCAGGACTGGAGACGAGAGCCTTTACAGCCAACACACTGAATATGGCATTTGTCATTGCCTCAAATAAAATGCTAAATTCCTTCAGCAGTCTATTGCATAGCACATTAGCACTGCAAACTGTTACATTTCACACTCCAGAATTTTGGAAAACAATAGCAATAGCAATAGCATGTCAAGGAGCATTGAGACTGAGGGAAGACTGCTTAATAATATAATATATAATATAATGAGCTAAACCAATATGCCTTTCAGGACTGGATGCACCAATACGATACTGGTATCGGATATCAGTGCTGATATTGAACATTTTGAACAAATATCACTTCAGTTGATAAACTGATTTTGTTCTATAAATTGGTGTAATAAAACAATTTAATGGCCGGTGTTTTGCTCAAACAACCTCGTAATATTGAACTTTTCAGGGTTGTTCTGTAGTTAAAAGACAGTGAAGTTGACCAAGCTTACAATGTAAAAACTTACTGTGTTAAAGTAAAAAGCAGTCAAAAAAGAATTAGAATTAAAGTCCTTTAATGGTGCATTGAAACGTGTTGGGTATTAAAGCACTAGAAGAGCAGTGCCTCAGACTGACAGCTTTTTACTTTAGTCTTCATGATCTTGAGGAGCACCTGCTCGGTCACTGAACAAAGTCACCCTGAAGCTCTCACTTCTAAAGTTACTTTAAATGATACTTTACTACTGATACTGTAGTGTAATGAAGAGATGATGATACTGATACTGATACTGATACTAATACTGTAGTGTAATAAAGAGATGATGATACTGATACTGTAGTGTAATAAAGAGATGATGATACTGATACTGATACTGATACTGATACTGATACTGTAGTGTAATAATGAGCTGATGACAAAAATGATCCAAGACGAACAAGGCAACAGATAAATCTCCAATATATCTCCTCTGAGTGTGTGTGTGTGTGTGTGTGTGCATGCGCGCGTGTGCACGTGTGTGTGTGTGCATGTGTGTGTGCACGTGTGTGTGTGTGCGCGCACACATGTGTGAGTGTGTGTGTGTGCGTGCGTGTGTGAGTGAGTGTGTGTGTGTGTGTGCGCGCGCACGCGTGTGTGTGTGTGTGTGTGTGAAAAGACGCCCATTCCCAAAAGGAAACATCTGTACATTCCAGACAGCCTGAGTAAGGAAGATGGGAGAGAGAGCAAGAAGTAGAGAGAGAGAGAGAGAGAGAGAGAGAGAGAGATGGGAAGGGAGGGAATAAAGGAGAAGAGCAGGAAAGGAAGAGAAGAACAGGAGAGAGACAGAAAGGGAGGAAAAGAGACGGAGAGGGAGGAAAAGAGACGGAGAGGGAGGAAAAGAGACGGAGAGGGAGGAAAAGAGAGAGGAAGTACGAGGGGGAAGAGAGAAAGTGGGAGAGAGAGAGAGGGGGTAAACAAGAGAGGAAGATGGGGGTGAGGAGAGGTGCAGAGGAAGAGGGGCAAAAGTGAGGAAGAGCAGAAAGAAAAGGGGATGGAGAGATGGAGTAATGGAGAGAGAGAAAGGGAGAGGAGAAAGAGTTGGACTAGAAAGTTAAGGAGAGAAGAGGAAGAGGAGAGGTTAGGAGAGAGAGGAGAGAGTGGGAGGGAGAGTCACACTTCAGAGTAAAACAACAGTCAGAGGTTTGACTGTTTGAAGGAATCTTTGTGCAGTTCTGGTGTAGTTCCTGGTTCTATCTCAGTTTAGCCCTGAAGTACACTTCATTTGGCCAAATTCTAAAGTTTTAGGCCTTATATAGTCCAGGAATAGTTTGGGGTTTAGTCCCAATTTAGTCCCAAACTTGATGTGGTGTGTGGAGCCTCATTCTGCTCCACTGCTGCTGTGGTGTCCTGCTCTGTTCTAAAATGAGGTTTATACCTTCACTTTAGTTCAGAGATGAGGAAGCAGCAGGAGGATATTAACAGGCATAAAATATAGAAATAAAAAGCATAGATCATAGGTTTTTGTTTACAGAGGTTTGGGACAGTTACGGTGTCAAGATAATGTAGAATTATTCTGGTTTAGACCTGGTTTGGTCATACAGTGAGTAATAGAGCCTAGAACCATTATCTGTAATTAGTGATGGAAAGAATAGGAAAGAATACTTTAATACTACTACCAATACTACTACTACTACTACTACTACTACTTTAATACTTTTAAAATGTATTTGAAGTGTATTTTGTAACATATCCTGATACATGGGGCAATTACGGTTCTGTATTCTGAATACTAGGAATACTTTCACACAGTTTCAATTATAGTGTTAAGACACAACATAGGATTAAAGCTTTATATTTGTTTCTGTCTGTTATGCATTTCCCGGAAAAGGAAAAATCTTTCACACTTGCAGCACAAGAGCAGTGGTTTTATTTTTCTCACTAATCGCGTGAGTCTGAAGCCCTAGTCAAGTGATCAAGTATTGAAATACATTCCTTTGATTTTAGGAAAGTAACTGTATTCTGTACTTGTAGTCAGTTACTTCCCAACACTGTTTCTGTGATATACAAAGGCATAAATAATGACGCACACTGAGGAAGACACAAGACTGTGGCTCACACTGAGAGATGAATGTGTGTTTACCATGACCATATAATGTGACCTCCTTCATGTCGATTAGCAGCAGGCTCCTGTTCTGTGAGCTACCTACCCCGCCTGGACACGCACACACACACACACACACACACACACACACACACACACACACACACACACACACACACACACACACACACGCACACACACACACACACACACACACGCACGCACACGCACATATGGTTCTGTTTTACTTACAGTGTGGCCAATGATCTAACCACTCCTTATAAGGCCCGTCTGGTGCCACTTATTCTGAGCTGCAGGATGAGAACACACTACAAGCTTCACTGGGGCTGCTATACAAAGGAAATGAATGAAAAGGAGCTCTGGCATTCAAGTTTTCTATTTAAACCAAATAATATCAGGCACGGGAGTCAAGGCCACATCGACTAATTCACCATCGAGCGAGACTGAAAGAAGTAGGGCAGTGTCTCCCTCACTAACGTCTCCTGTCTGCAGCCCCATAGAAATGATTATAATCTAAACAAAAACGATTAGTCGATTACATGTAATACACATTTTGGTTAACTAAGAAACATGATAACAAAATAACACAAATAACTTGTTGTGTATCCATCAAGTGCCAGTAAAATGTGACTTCAATCACTCAAAAACCATTCACAGAAATCCAAGTTTTTGGTTGGAAAATAAATGTAAACGAGGCAATAAAAAGTATGTTTTATTTTATTATTTATTACTGAAAATGAATATGAATACCTCTCTATTATTATGACTTAAGTGGTAAATAAAAGAATGCCCATATATTTACTAGTCTCCTGCCGACTTAAGCATCAACAATGTCCCTCCACTAAACCCAAGTGCAGCCAAACCACAATTTCTTATAAAATTCAGATACCGCACAAGTTTGTAACAGTGACAAACCCACGGGGCTGCCGGGACATATGGAAGTATTTGAAAATCAGTCAGAAATCAGCACTGCCCAGAGCTGCATTTGTTTCAGTAAATAAATAAATCAGCGATGGTTCTTAAACTATAGATGTGAAGTCCTCCATGTCTGAGTCCAAAACGAGACTGCATAAAAAATCTGTCGTATGTGTCTCCTGTGCAAATAAACAAATGGAGTGGATCTAAATGGGTTCTGCAGTGCACTGATTGGAGGGACACATGTTGCATTGTGGGTAAGCGTCGGTCCGGTCACAGTAAATCAAGGGCTGCGCTCCACTAACCCACTAAAAACAGTCTGCTCTGTGGTCTCTTTCATCGACCCCCCCCCTCCTCTCCTCCCCCGATCATTACTTCCTCTCACTTCCTGTATTTCCTCCGTGGCTCTGTGTTTATGTGCAGTCTGCAGGAGTCAGTCATGTGAAGAAAGCGCAGTAGTGGGGACTAAACAAGCCACTCAAAATTGCTTTAAGATGCTGAAGAGACCAACTACTTCTACTCTTGACTCTGGGCAGGACAACAGATCACAACATGACTCAAACTGGAATATCAGCGAGAGGTTTAAGCTGGTTTGATATTGTGATATTCAATATTCCTATGAAGAATCAATGGAACTTTTTTTTTAAGTATCCTGACAAGCAAGGATGGTTCAGGTTTTTTACACAGTGCAGTGAACATAGATTTAGTAAAGAATGTGCAGAGACATAATCAACACAAAGCCAGGACATGCTTTTTTAAAATAACTGTATTATTTGCTGTAGTATTTATATTTAACAGAGAATTGTCTAAGATGTATTAAATAACATCTTCTGTGTAATTTGGTTGTTTCCACTGACTCACAGAAGCTGACTGTGTTTTGGCCGCTGTGGTTGGGACATCAGGTAGAAACTATTGAACAATTGCTGCACTGTGAGCCGCCTATGACCAAGCTCCAACTTTGGAAACTGACGTAGCCTAAACTGGAGCTGCCAACCTTCCCTCTGTCCGGGGTGGGACCTGGGGGAAGGGGCTGGTTCTTTCCCCTGTTCAGAAGATGAAATTAGGGGGAATTAGGGGCTCGAGGATCTTGTGGAGGAGGTTTTTCTGCGATTGCGCTTTAGTCTGTGTATTTTGCACCAGCGCTCCTCTCTGCTCCAGAACATTGTGTCCATTTTTCCAGCTGCTGCAGCCGCTGTCTGGTGTCCAGCTGGCAAGACAAGACAGCTGTGTGCACTTCACAAACACACGCACATAACACTGCAGCGCACTGTTAAAGCAACATTTGGATTAGGCCTGTCAAAATGCAATATGATTCATCTAATAACATGAATCAATTAATTCAAACTGAAGTCTATGGAAGTGTCTGGCTCAAGGATACAACAAAAGTGCTTAAAGGTGGGCCATATTACACAATTTTCTGATCCATATTATAATGTTGTTTCCTCATCATAAAGTCATACATATTTAACTCACAAATCCTGCATATTTAGGCTGTGATGTCAGGTGGTGATACAGGAAGTGCTCCACACACCTGCACCAGAATCATTTGGATAATTTCAGCCCTGGAATTGCCGATCTCTACTGAACAAAAGGCAGCTGCTATTTTGAAAACTATTGCTTCGTGACTTCACAAGGAGCATTTTAAGCTTTGGAAATGTAAACATAATAAATCAGGGTCAGTCCAACGTGTGTGAATGAAACATAATGAAACAAATGAAACAAAAAACAACTCCAGGTCCGTTTGGGATGACGTAACAACATTCTAACATAGCTTAAAGCTCACAAGAGTCAGTTCAGTGTAATATTGGACCTTTAAACACAAAGGTGGGTGAATATTAATGTTTAAAACTACTGTTGCTTAAGATGTACAGCATTTTTTAAATAATTTTGCACCTATACCTCCATATTATAAACTCATGTAAACATAAACAGACTCGAAGGAAGAACGTTTCAGGGCAGAGTCAGCACAGTCTGTCTGTGTAAGGGGCAAATCCAGAAACCTTTTCCACAAAATTTAAAAACAGAATTTCCCGAGAGAATCTGCTTTGCCCTGAGGCTGGTCATTTCTTGGTGAAGTGCACAGTATGATTTGTCCTTTGTTGCACATTAGAAGGGTTGTTCCTTTTCAGTTCTTTGCTTGCTCTGTGCTTCTGTGCTGGGAGAGAGTTATGTTTTATTTTCAGAATTAATTAATAAGGAGATGCAGATTGTTGAATGTGACACAACAGCACAGGGTGGATACGGTGCTCTATATGTTATTACGGTTAAAAATAGACTTCAACAATGACACAGGCAGCTAATTAACACCATAAAAACATCTACGGTCGTTTATTGCTCTGTGCTTCTGTGGCTTTTATGCTGTGAGGTGAATATTGCCACAAAGCAGAATTTTGAATTTATGTAACTGATTCACATCAATAAATCAGAGTAGCACTGAAATGTCATTTACACCACAGTTAGATTTAGATGTAACACGTTTAGACCTTATAGCAGAGAGAGCCTTATAGAGAGTGCCCTATATATTCTTATTCTTTCTTACTTATCTTTCATGTGTAAAAATGGTCTAATCTTTTGAAGAGTAAATGTAAGTAAATGTGCCATTGTCACAGTGCATATTTTATCATGAAAGAAATGATAATGTTGCGTCCTTCGTGTGTGACTGTGACCTCTGACCTCAGTCACTCGAGTCTCTGTGGCTCTGACTGGAGCTCAAATGCAAATAACAACTCCTCCTTTTTCAAAAGACCCAGAGCCAGATCCACAAACAATTCAGACAGAAATATCCTCAACACATCAGCGCCGTCAATGCACAGAAACCTCTTTGCAACAGACGAGCACAGACTAATGCACAAGGAGCAGGCCTTTATATAGATGAAGCAAATATAGACGATAAATGATTATTCATCCCACTGACTCAAAAACCCTGAAGCAGATTTAAGCCCTCAAAATATGATTCCAGCTTTCATATATCGAATCATAAATCAATAAAGTAATTCTTGTGACAGGCCTAAGGACAAGTACAAAACAGAAATGCATCCAAAAAAGCAATAAAAGGGACAATAATATGTAAAAATAAATAAATCTGATTTAGAGCTAATATTTGCTTCACTTCTAATACATTAAACTATTTGTGAGATCTTGGAAAAGAGATATAATTGTTTAATTCTGCTGAACAATTTAATGATTTATGCATCTATGGTGACATCTCTTAATGGATCTTAATACATTTACAATATGAAGCGAGAGCAGCCACTTTCATTCCAGTTTAAAGGTCATAGGCCGCTGAACAAATGCAGTTCACAGTGAAAACATTTGCTTAATTAGTTTTATCCATCAAATCCAGAAAAGCAACAAATATCTCTTTAAATTCTCCTTCACCTAACACATGCATGTTTCCTCAGTACAAGTCCCAGCTATAGGGACACATTGGTATTTCTTTATTAAACCTTTGTCTTTTATAATTGTCAATATTGTAGGAGCTGAATGATTTGGGAAAAATATCTAATTACAATTTTTCTTTTGGTTAGATTTGCGATTTATGGTTTAGAAATCGTGTTTAAACAAAACCAGGAGATGGCAAAAGAAAATTTTAATTCTGTCAGCTGGACAAAATTTGTTTTTGACATAAAGACGTTTGGAAACTCATTTAAGCAGCTTCTTCAGTTCTGAGTGAGTTTATGTATTACTGCTTCCCTTTTACTCTTTTCCCTCCCAATTATTATTATTTTATTTTTTTATTTTTTTGACACATCTCTGAAGCATTCTCCATTTTGAATATGATTATAGGTCTTTCTCAAACACAGTGTGTGTTTTCTGCTTTTGACTAACTCTTCAAACATTCTGGCGGAGTGTGAAAGTGCAGAGCCTGAGGACCCTTCACCAGGTCAGGAGCTGCAGCATCAGTCCCTCTCTGCATGTTTGTCGTACTCGTCTTGCAGCTGTTTAGAATTACTCTGAATATTTGTTTAGGCTCATGTACATTTTTGCCAGTCTCATACAACCACTGACAATGGGTTTAATGGTTTTTGTGTCCATGTTTCCAAACAATGAGGTGATGCTCAAATGTTTTGAATGGCTCGTCCTGGATGAATAGAGTGAATTTTGAACAATCTGACAAAAGCAAATGACAGAGTAAGAAACAGCAAACAATTGTAGTCCTCCACCATTAACAGGCAGTTCAGTTTTATGTTGTAAAATAATAAGTATTGATCACATGTCAAAGTAATTTTTTTCTCATCAGGTTTATTCACCTTTTTGCACTTGCCATAAACAGTATGAGTCGTTATAGCAGTTCACACACACAGAAATGCCAGATTTTTACATCTCAAGACAAAGTCCCTTTGTGCCCAAATCATACAACCATATAAAGTAACACAAAGAGCAAAGTGTGTGGAGAAGAGGGTTGAAGTGACTGCCTTGTTTGGTCACACAGAGAAAAATAACAGTAAAAGAAAGACCCCAAAGTTTTATTCTCAGAGATAATTAATAAGAAGGTGCAGATTGTTGAATGGTTGGATACACTGGTTATTCTGTATAAAAATAGACTTCACCCATGACGAGACAGTAGCTAATTAACACCATAAAAGCAAGACAGATTTCCAGCTCGGTTAATTTTAGTTCAACATCTACAGTTGTAAAAGGCGTAAAAATATGATACATTTTCAATGTCAATCTAATCTCAGACCTCTGGACCTTCACAATAGTTTTTCTTTGATGATATTTGATGCTGTGATGCAGAAAATGTGTTTTTTTCAGTGTCCAGTTTTCATCAACAGGTTATCAACATGTTATATATAGTTTTTAGTATGATGAGATAAATAATATCGTATACTGATTTATCACAATTAGATGTGTTCATATTAAAAACAAATACATATTTACATACTATCAGGTTGCAGTGGACAGGTTCACACAAATGTAATTTCGTGAGCTATTATTGCTATTGCTATTATGATTAATATTTTCATTCTGTGTCTGTCTTCTGTTGTTGTTACTATGAAAACCCCTCGAAAATGAGATGGTGCGACGTCTCAAGGGGCTTATCCAAACAAACCAAAGAAATTCATATTTAGAGAAAATAAATAGTGAAGAGTAAAACATGTGCATGAAGCTGATTGGTTCGTCTTTCTCATTGACCTTGTGGAATGTATCTGCAGATGATGTCATGGCTGCTGCCTGTTGCCACGGAAACACAACAAATTCTCTGGTTTAGAGCGAAAACGGCAGGGACAGTAAAAAGAAGCGACTAAGAAGACATGACAAAGTTTTAGCATCTACTTCTACTCCCTTTGACCAACGCTGGAACAAAGAAAATTCTTACAAAAAATTTGGGGCAAAAATTTTGAAATACTATTTCAACAATTCATGTTTAACAATTAATTTCAAAAGTATTAGTGGTTTTGAGATTCTATAATGTAACAATACAAACTCTCTATGGGGGACAAGAGTCAGATTTATCCAAAAGGTAAATGCACAAATATTGAATCTGTTCATTTCCATGAGTGATTTGACTCAAGAACTTTCTGTATTTTAACACCAATCTGCATTTAAACAATATTAAGTTTATCTGACCCCATAGAATGTTGCAACATCATCAGAAACCAAGAAATAACATTTAGAATCAAGAAGAGGGGGGCAACATTCTTGTCTAAAAAAATTGGAATTTGATTACTGTAGAAAGGAGAAAACTCTTGCACTTTGTCTTGCAGCACCAGTATTTACAAAAAACACCAATGTTTCGAAGTTTTGTTCTTTCTAAGTTTGGAGAGCAGTGCTTTTACTCACAGGTGCTAGAGTTGGATGTTCAGAGTTTTCCTCTTGTAAAGAATCTAATTCCTATTGACAGAATTGGCTGTTGCGTTTGCATGTTCTCCTCTTGTCTGTGTGGTTTGTTGCACGATTTTGGGGGGAAAAGTACTGCATTTGAATTAATATTTGAGAGAAAACTGAAATACAGTAGATACAGATAAAATCACATGTATTTCAGAACACTTTGCAGAGTTCTAATAACTTTTTTCATTATATAAATAATTTCAGCCTTTACAATTTGATGATTGCAGTGAGTGACACATATTGTGATGTACGGCACATCCCTTCCAATTACATGGGTTATCTTTATGTGCTCTGTGGGCTTCCATAGTCGAGACTTGTACAGTTACAAACAACTTAAATTTAACATATAATAAGGAGTGTTTCTTAGTCCATCATCTGCAGCTGTAAAGCCTGTTTTAGAAGGACCACGCCTGAGCTTTGCCATGGGAACCAGCACCAGGACCACAAAGACTGAGGACATGTTTAGGGAAATGTAGTGACATTACAAGAAGTGCGGCATTGACTCCATTCTCTTGGTCATTTTCCACATTACAGTCACAATCATCATGCACATTTAGTCAAGCAACAATATGCCCTAAATAAATGTCCCACCTACAGTTTGAGAACGTCCTCCTAGCACTTAAAAGAGAGCTGATTCAAACAGGTTAAAGCCACAGTATGGCCAAAGTCGTGCTAAAACAAAACCTTTTTTTCATTATGGATGTTTTTATTCCACTGAAAAACAGGAAAACATGCATCTAAGCAGGGCTGCAGCTCCACAAACCTGACCCTGCTCTGACCTGGAGGAGGGACTCGTCCTGTGTGTCCTTTGACAAAACTATTTCACAGTAAAGCATAAAACTCATCTGCCTCCATAGGATAATTTAGTTTAGTCAAGTTTTATAGTTTAAATTTCTATTTCCATGGAAGACAGACTTTCAGAGGCTGATTTGATCTGTCTTTGCTGGTCATGGGACAAAAATGCCCACCCTGCCATACTGGACACAATCACAGGTATTAACAAATATATCATATATATATATATCTCATATCCTAGCCTTAAAAAAGGCTGCCTGACAACACCATCCTAATCGATTAATGGTGTTTCCTGGTATGTAATATAAAAGGAACTGGTGGGATGGCACTGCCTTTTCTGCTGTAACAATAAGACTTAAACAGTTCACAGCAGTGTTCATCCAGGCACATCAAACACATCTTAACTGTATTACACAGTATTAGGCCTAATTAGCTACTTAATTCAATGTAGGTTGTAAGTACAACATAATGCTCAATAATAAAGCAACTATGTCATTGTTTGAGGCCTACGGTGATACTGTTGTGCTAAGATGATTTATAGATTATAATTATCAACCATCTCTGTTGAAAAGTCAGTGCAAAGCAGCCGCTTGGCCTCCATGTGCTTATTGTCCTGAGTGATGTAGTTGGTATTAACTGATAGTTGTGATTAGAGATGAATTATTTGCCTTATAAGAACAAAGCACTAGTGCTCACTGTTATACAGGCACTTTATTCTCATGAAACCTGTGAGACCACATGAAGTATTATGTACAGTACACAAACACGCACATAATAATCAAGAGTATTAAGACATAATCTCAACAATATAATTACATACACTTGGCTGCATAAAGGGGCGGTTCTTTCCAAGTTGTAAATCTGGTCTCAGGACAGGACCAAGTCCCAGAAGTGGCTGCCCTGGTGCATAAACGTCTGCATGTGTGAACTATCCTCATGAATAATGCTCGCAGACTTAATGTAATGTTCTAATGTAATGTCCACTCTGTGACACTGCACTGCCCAGTCACTTACAGACACCCAAGAAGAAATAAGGAAAAAGAGAATAAAAGGGAAAAGGGCCATACTCTTGAAATGGAGCCTGAATAGCAACATTTCAAAACTACGTGTATAATATACGGCGGCACGGTGGCTGAGTGGCAACACTCATGCCTCACAGCAAGAAGGTTGCGGGTTCGATCCCCGGGTCGCCCGTGAGTCCCACCCTCCTGTGGGCTCACCACCTGCAGAGGGGTTCATAGGGTCTGGGTCTGGTGCATAGAGTAATGGGCAGTGCTGCCCCCGCGACCCAGCCGGATTAAGCGGGAGAAGATGGATGGATGTTATCTGAGTGCGGTTGTTGTCGATGAAAATCACTTTTGATTTTAAGGATCTTTTCTGCAAAAGATGAAGGTTTTGTCACATAATTGTATTTAGCAAATTTGGTAGAATCAATGTTTGCAAATTGTCACGTGTGTGACCGTCACGTGTGTGACCACTGCAAATTATATGCAAAAAATTCTTAAATATTCGTAATTCTTGCTTTAGCTACAATATTTGTACTCAGTTGTAAATCCCGTTGTACATGAACAGAAATTGGCATAAAAAAATTTACAGCTATTAAGCTACTAAGCAGTGGAGGAAGCAAAGGAAATGATGCCAACAAAGTTTTACGAAGTCTTTTTACAAACTTTATTGTTTATATTTAAGGTTTACACTTGGGGTGTAACGGGACGTGTATTTGTACCAAACTGCTTATAATTTATAAAAATGATCCATGTTTTGTTTCTGTAAAGTGTAAACTAATGTGCACAAAGCTGAATTAAACACATTATAATATAAAACAGGCTGATGTGGCTCTGTAGTGGTTATGGGTTATATGTTGTAAAGTTGAAATTATTTATGCAAAAGATTTAAATTAATAATCCGATGCTTGTTTTAAAACTTGTTTTTACAGTGTAAAAAGTTTTTATGAAGTATAATTGGGCCTCGCTGCTTTATTTTTGAAAAGTTCTGACTTGTTATTTCATATATTTTACACCTGGTCACACACGTGACAGACCTGTCACACACGTCACACACACAGTTTGTTAAAGTACCAATTGATGTAGTATTTAAAATATTTGTCATTATTTTGTCCTCTCAAAGTTCACAGAGTTTTGCACTAGTGAAGAGAACTTCCATTCAGATCCATTTTTGTGCGTCACACACGTGTGACACACACACACACACACTTGCCTCAGTATCTCTAAGAAAACACATGAAAAAACTAAACTCCTTATATCTGCTGATAGAGCAAAGATAAAATGAATATCCTATAATTTATAAGATTCCCATTAAGCTTGAAGCCAGGATGAACAACATAATTATTGTGTGAACGTCACACACGTGACGGGAGAATCGCCCATTATGTTGTGACTTCTATAAGTTAAATAAATATTCAGTAATATAAAATAATGACTTATCAGTAACAATAGTTTTTTTTTAACTTTTAAATAATGTGTTTGTATATGAAGAAAAAAGTCAAATAAAAAGCCACATTCTGTTTACTTGTTGCTTACGTTTGATAAGGTTTTTTAAAGCCAGATGCCCTTCCTGTCAGTATCACCACATAACTGGATTAAACATGCATCATGCAACAACAGATGAACTCTGAAAATGTGCCAGATAACATTTCATAGAAACTAAATATTACCCAGTCTCAGTCAAGAGTCACTCAGCTGAACAAACGTTACAGTGGTGATCATCTGGTCCCTCCCCATGTGTCCTCAGCTACAATAGGCCAGGCTCTATATTAAACTCATGCAATTAGCCTCCTGAAGAGTCGGACATTAGAGTCCAGCTGCAGATTTGTGTCTGATACATTCCGGACATCAGCACTGCCATAAACGAGCTCTCGGTCGCAGCATTTTAAATATCACATGGACTTTTGTTGTTTATTTTGCTAAATTGTGTAACGGGCTGTAAATCTTCTGCTTATAACAATGGCGTTCCTGTTAAACCTTTAATTCCAATAAAAAGGGGCTTAGTTAAATTGATAACATATGATGTAGAAGGCACAGGACACAATGTTCTCACTGCTGCTGGAGCGGCTGCAGTGAGAGGAGCAGGAAAGCCTGAGGTCCTCCAAACAACAAGAAACTACAGGAAGACAAGCTACAAACTACACAAGAGCCTGAGGAATCAGGAGGTTTGTAACAGCAAAAGACTCAAAGGGCTGGAGATGCTCTCAGACACACATGATGACAACCTGGGATCCCCTTTGGAAAAGATACAGTAATCCAGGTGAAGCGGAGCCTCACAGCCCAGAAACTGATATTACACAGTTATCCAAAAAGTGAAACACAAAAAGTGAAACACAAAAAGTGAAACACAAAAAGTGAAACACAAGTGCAACTGTAAATATGTCACTTATAACCTGCCTTATCTCCAGGCACAGTGCGCCACAGTGACAGCGCCTGGACATTAGGCTTAAGTTCTGATTAAGTAAAGTATTAAGTAAAGTATTAAAGCACATCTGCCCAGCCCCTGTTCAACAGCAGAATTGACTCAAATAAATGATTCATAAGTGATTTGACCCATAAAGAGCATTGCCACCACTGGTATAGATGAAATACTCGGGATGATGTGAAATTGCCTTTTAATTAACGTGAATAATTGACCTTTTAGGCCCCAGTGTGAGTACACAGAGTGAGGCTTGTAGTTTGTCTTGAAGCACAAGTGTTATTTGTGGTTTATCTGCGCGTTAT
>JACN01031912.1:0-19158 GCA_000787155.1 Scartelaos histophorus | reverse complement strand
TTATTTATTTATTTATTTTAATTTTGGTTTACTCTGACCCAAATTCAGATGTCGAAACCCGCCACATTTGCAGCTTCTGTTTTTGCCTCCTAAGACAGAACTGAAAGCGTCTGGTCCGAGTTATTGCCTCACCGGCCTCCGTGCAGTAAATCTGAGGATATTAGCTCTAATTCCAGGACAATAAGAAGACTAAGCCCCGTCTTTGTTTATCTCACCCGTTAAAAGCTTGTAGTAGTCCAAAGCTGCATGTCTGCGGTCAGCGGACAATGGCGCTAGTCCCGGAGGATTCATGTTTGTTTGCCTTATTGATCCCCAAACAAAGAGACAAGCCCTTTGCGCACACACAGCTCCAGGAATAATTACAACTGTTTGTTCAGACTAAAGGTTGAATGGTCCGTGACCCCGCTGGACAGAGCCTCTTTTCTACAGCTGTGAGTTTATCCTAAAATTAGAGAACAATTTATAACAGATTTAGGCACATCAGCGTAATTTCCTGGTGTATTTTAGGGATAATAAAAGTTAAGCAGAAAATGGAGAAACATCAAAGGTAGATAATTGAAATGTAATATGATCTAATATCCGCTAAATGACTCTTATGGTCTTGTTTAATGCCACAATGAAATACATATTAAGACTAAGCACTGCTCTATGGTCAGGGGGTTTGGTCACAGCACAACCTGAGGGTCTGGTGTTGTGAGGCGGATTCCTCTGACCGTTCACTGACCGTTCCATGTCTCTCCATCCCTGTATTATGCTAATATTATTGGTGGGCCTAATTCACAAGGCTCGTTACTGAACACTGTCTGATGTCTGATGTCTGATGTGGAAAGTGTTTCTTTGTCTGGTATAATTTCTCTCTTCCTGGAGCCCAAACCAAAAGTTACAGGTCAGATCTGTAGAGAGGTGATCTCGGTCAGTCAGAATTTTCCTATGTATTTTTGATGATATAAGGTAAATCTGTCATACTGCAGAAAACTCCGGGCAGTGCACTGATATTATCCATAGAAATAAGCAGGTGACAGACCCTGAACCAAGATAATAATGCACCTTATTTTAAAATAATTTGACACTAGTCTCTTGTTATTTTTGCTACTTATTTTGAATGTATTAGTACCATTTATATTTGTATAAAATATTGTGACGTGTGAGACTAATGAGTTTACGTCTCAAGTCTAAATGTGCATTATGTAACTTTTCTGATGGAGAAACCACAACATGCTCGTCTCCATTCCACACTGTGGCATTACACAATGAAGACAGGTAAAACATGTCTGGAGTGAAGCTTGCTCATGGTAACAATGTATTAGGCTAGACGTATTATTATTTTCGTTAACACCTTTAATTTAGTCAATCCTAGATGTTTGGGAACGCCTAGTTACACAGTGCACTTTAAGACCGCAAGATAATGAAATAAATTAAAGTATACTTCTGAGGTAAGAGGTGATTATTTGTTCTTGCTAATGCATTTTAAATAATCTATAAATCAATCCATGAAAGCATTGGACTGGCAATTGCTTTCCTCATTTACTTTTAAAGGCTTCCAGCTGTACAGTAAACACTTCTATCAATAATTCACAATGGATAATCTAGGAATAATGCTGACAGCTCCAAGGAAACCCCCACAATACCAACCACGGACTCCAGTAAAAGAGAATCTGATTTCTCACCAAGGAATAAAAATCAGATTGAACCTAATTTAGACTGTCATGGTACGTGCTTAAGCATGAGTGCCAGTCGTTTTTAAGTAAATAATTGCAGCTAAATGTTTGACATAGTGACTGATGGAAATCAAGGCAGTGGTCCATGTTTTGAAGAGTCCAAAATAGCCAGTTCCCAGACATGTAGTGACATAACAAGGAAAAGAACAGCACACAATTAGACAAATCCCAGCATTTCTCAGATACTGCCGACTATGGAATACTAATAGTATTTTCTATTACTTTTCCATGCTACTACTTCTACTACTGTTGTAAATCCTAATATAACTGTATTAGTTCAGTATGTTTCATTTAGTCATTCACTGGGGCAACTCACAGCCTTTTGGGAATTATCACGGAAATGTTGTTACTTACTGTGATAGACTTGGTTTAATAGGCTTTTTTTTAGTAAATTAGTGAGATGTTTTGTAAATGTTGGTTAAGTTAATCTGTATATACAGTATGTGTGGTTGGATGAAGTGTGCCAGCACATCTCATACAGTCCTCTCTATCTCCAATAACTACTACTACTACTACCTACTACTACACTACTACTACTACTACTACTACTACTACTACTACTACTACTGCACTATCTCCAATAACTACTACTACTACTACTACGCTATCTCCAAAAACTACTACTACTACTACTACTACTATTACTATTACTACTACTACTACTGCGCTATCTCCAATAACAACTACTACTACTACTCCCTACTACTACTACTACTACTGCTACTATTACTACTACCTACTACCTACTACTACTACTACTGCGCTATCTCCAATAACTACTACTACTACTACTACTACTACTACTACTACTACTGCTACTATTACTACTACCTACTACCTACTACTACTACTACTGCGCTATCTCCAATAACTACTACTACTACTACTACTACTACTACTACGCTATCTCCAATAACTACTACTACTACTACTACTACTACTACTACGCTATCTCCAATAACTACTACTACTACTACTACTACTACTACTACTACTACTACTACTACTACTACTACTACTACTACTACTACTACTACTACTACTACTACTACTACTACTACTACTACTACTACTACTACTACTACTACTACTACTACTACTACTACTACTACTACTACTACTACTACTACTACTACTACTACTACTACTACTACTACTACTACTACTACTACTACTACTACTACTACTACTACTACTACTACTACTACTACTACTACTACTACTACTACTACTACTACTACTACTACTACTACGCTATCTCCAATAACTACTACTACTACTACTACTACTACTACTACTACTACTACTACTTACATATTAGGACTATTAACCCTAATCTCTAATAGAAGTGTAATTAGGCCTACAAATGTAACGACTAAGCTAAATTAATCTACATCCATCATAACCACATAATAAACATGCTACTGTTTTTTGTGCTTCAAATACTTTTTTTCTAAGATTGGGGAACTATACTACAACTAATATAGGCTATAGGTCTGTACAAATTTGTGGGAAAGTGGCATCAAAAACGTTTGCGCCTGGAATCTGTTGTAATGAAGGATCAAAGAGAACAGAGTAAGTGCCGCTGTAATATTATTTGGAAATATTCATAAATATGTTGTCATCCTCTTGCCTAAGACGTATTGATCACGTGTAAATTAAACATTGACTTCTTGTCCTGGACAGACAGAAAGTAGTTTCTTGCAGGTTTGTCATTTGTGTGGCCTATTCCAATAATAGAAACCACAGCTGAAGCCAACCTGAAGATCTAATGAAGTGAGGATCTACCAGTATCTTCTAATCAATACATGTCAGTGCCCCTGTCGTCTATTGTTTTACCATTTATCAGCGTCATTTAGCAGTAACACAAATTTGATTTTACTTTGGGTCAGTTGCTGGGAGACAGTGGTAAGTAAAAGTAGTAAAGTACTGTACATGAGTGTGCATTTTAGGTATCTGTACTTCACTAAATTTGTAAGTGGATACTTTTACTTCATCTGAGAGCAGGTATCTTACTACTCCACTACATTTTTGAACAGGATTAAAAATAAAAATAAAAAAGTTAGGAAAAATTTATTGAATTTTGTTGAAGAAAATCCAGCACAAATCCTTCACAAAATCACTACATTTGAAGTTGTTTTAGGTCTCAAAATGCTTTTTACTCTTCAAATAGATTTTTAAACATGTTCTTTAATACTTTTACTTAAATATCTGTACTTTTATTTAAGCTTTATGTAAGTATTTAACAAAACTGAGCACTTTTTCCACCACTGCTGAGAGTCCTACAAGCCACACTATCCTGATGCACTTTGTGAACTGTGCATTATATTGAGTAAATACATCTCGAATAAACACACATTTCTCTGTTTTCTCATGCCAGCAGTATTTAAACATGAAAATCCTCTGTCTGACCCCTATACAGCGAGTGAGAAGTGATGCTAGACGCTCACTGACTATCTCTCTGGTTTTGATTTCATAGTTGGCAGCCCTCCAGACGGTATAAATAGACACATGTTCACAGGAGGAATTTACTGTGGAATAGAGAAGCGGGGCTAACAGTGAGTGAAGGGCGCACCATTGAATATCTATGGATTTCTATTCACTCATCGTGGGCTCATCACTAGACCATTGGAAACGTGCTAAACTGTAGCAGCACGCGACCGGGAGCCGTTCGTCACTTAAATGTCCTGTTAACACCCCAGCCACGTATGAGCAGTACATGCAAATACTATGTGAAGTACAGAGCTGGATAAACCACACAGGGAAACTAACAGATGGAGAATTTGAATGTAGTGATCATATTTTGTCTATATGTACATTTTACTGGGGTTTGTAATTGCATTTGCAAAGTGAAGGGAAGTAGGCCTACAGAGAAGTATTTATAGTTGTAGTTTTGTCTGACCAGCCTGTTCCTTCTACTTTCTGTACAAATCCTGGAAAATAAAGTGTGAAAAACCTCCAAACTTCAGTTCAATCCATTTTATTTGTGTAGCACATTGAATAAACAGACAGTTTTCAAAGTGCTGCACAAATCCTAAAAAAATAAAATAAAAGTGCATTCAAATACATAAAGCAAAAGACCTTGAGATGATCCAACCACAGTCACTAATTTGTGTCTTTAATATGCAGAAGACATCTCTCCAAAATTGTCTTATCATTCAGAACAGAATATATAAATTCTTTTACTTGAAATATGTCGTTTTTTGCTTCGATTGTTGATTCTGGCTTCAGGTAAGTAGTAGCAGAAGTATTTTGAGTTCTTATAGCAATAACTGAGTAGTTGTTTAGAAGCAGTACTTTTTTATTCTAGTATGAGATTTAGTATTGTAGTAAAATATAATAAAATATCTTCTAAACATTCATTTTGATGATAAGAAAAATAATTTTATTCACCAATTTTGCTACTTCAACATCGACCTGAGAAGTTGCGAACAGTCGACTGCCACTAATTTGAACAATTTCATTTTCCTCTGCACAGGCATTCTGCATTTGGCAGCAGAAGCTTTCTGAAAGGGGCCATTTTCGTTATATCATTGCAACGTCTGCTGATGTGAATTCCGTTTGTCCTTGAAAGATTCTGAAAACTACAAGCCCAAAAAGGAAAAATAATAATGACCTATGAACGATTTCTATGAAGACGCAATTTGCCAGATGCAAAACTTAATAAAATTTACAGTGGATTGCAATGAAGTGTAAAATAAGGTGGATGGAAAAAAGTTTTAAATAAACAAAATGAAATCCGCAGCTGAATGCAATAGTGAAATGTAATAAAATTGAGCGCTATGAGGGAAATAGGTTGAAAACGCCTGGATTCACTCTCTTAAAGCTGCTCTGTTTTGTTTAAGCCTTTATATACACTCGTGAACTTCTTACATGATACATGGCAATCTATATGAAAGATATTATAAACAAGATGTACATAAATCTAGCATTGAGACCAAACTGTTTAGAAATGTGATACGTGTCTCAAGCTAAAGTCCAGACCCACGACTGCCCCTGTCTGTTCCGAACACTGAAGGCTCGACCACACACAGAGATAATACATCACTTTTATAATATTACTGCGCCCTAATACGTCTAAGTGGGATGATATTAGGACGTCTTGTGTATCCCAGTACGTGCTATGATTATTTGTACGGTGTGACCAGATCATGTTGTACATCATGTTTATAACAATATTTATTAAACTGCGATACTTGGATAGCTCAAGAGGAAATATTTAATGAAGCATGGATGAAAAAATAAACTGAGGATTTAATTTGGACTGTTAACAAGACGGAGCAGTTTTTCCAGTTTTGCTTTCCTCTGGCCGATAGTGACGGCAACAAATGGTTTTCTATAAATAACTAGTCCTGCTTTCTGAGAACCGCTACCGCACCTGGACAGTCTGCAACATGAGGAATGCTTGAATACTCCTGTACTCTTAAATTAGTACAGTAAATATAACGGGAACTTCTGCAGTGGGAGTTATTTAGCTCTTTAAAATCGTTGTCTTTGGCGCAGTATTGTTGTTTAGTGATACTGATACTTTGCAGTGACATCATGCAGGGTGTGCTGAGCATTTCGCCTTAAACATAATAGTGCATACAGCAGTTAACATGGTGACACAATGCACACATTAGCAAAAGAGTCAAAAATAGTTTTAAAATGGTCTGAAAATTCAAGAAAAAATGCAAAATGGATGCAAATAATATTTCCAGGAGCCTGTGATCAATCCAAGCGTTCATGGTCCTGTTTAGGCGTTTGATTTTTTGCAAAAAGTTGAGAATAATGAATTGAAAAACTTAAAAATATCATGTAGCTCGTGACTGTAATGTTATTCGAGAGGGACCTGTTCAAAATCAGCTGTTGTAGCTCCAGCTAAGTCAGTTCTTTAAGGTTAGTTTGCGTTAAAAATAAAGCTCAAATTAAAGTCAACAAACAAACTTCAGTCAGAGCAGAGCCTACAGTTAGCATTACACCCCCTAGGGAACGGCGATGACATCAGCAGTATCAATATGTCAGAAGGCCCACGGGCTGGAGACCTCTGGGAAATGTTTTGTACCAGTTTATTTATACTCACTCCCCTTTTAAAATTGTCCAAAGTCCATAGTTGTAAATTTAGTATCACAAATAAAATGGTTTATTTCAAAAGTGGATCTAAAATTTCGAAATCAATTGTACTGAAAAAAGACGGCAGCGGTTCGTTTCTCATCGCATCTTTACGCACTAATCATTATTTGATTTTGAAGTCAGATTATTAAAATGTCATGCAAACAGTGTACAACAGATGTGAGTAATCTGATTTATTTTAATTTCCGAACTGACATTTACCGCAAGCATTTTCTGTGTGTGAACGTAAAGGAAGGACAAAAAAAAGGTCACATTACTGCGTTTTTTATTTTAGACTAGTCAAAAAAAAAAGAAAAAAAAAGATGTGTTAGTCACGTCAATATTTCCGAAGTTCTGGCAGGTCTCATGGTGCATTTTGAGCTTTTTGCAGCTTGTTTTTTAACTATAAATGGCAAATAAACCCAACCAAGCCAAAAATCAGATCTTTGTTAGTCGCACATCTATTACAAAGCTTCCCAACAGGCCCATACTCATATATTCTGGGTAATAAATGTGACTTTTGTTGATTTATCTGTTAGAAAGAGCCATGTTTGGGCTTGAGCAGGTGCAGGGGAATGCGAGCCCGAGGTGCGAACTGCAAAGTCAAATATAGACATGTGTGATGATAATAAGATTTGACGTTTTTAAACCCGCAGAACTCTTCCCAAACATGCAAAACAAAAGTGAGGTCATGTGCACTGTGAAAATCTTTCTCAGTTGTTCCTTGAGGGGTCACAGGTGGTCCAAGCCTGTTCCAGCTGGGTGTAAGGCGGGATCTGTCCGATATAATAGCCTATTATCAGCTTAGCACCCATGTACAGTGCAGCGTAATGACAGATCCACATACAAAACCATTACAATTACGGGTCATTGGTTCATTTGTTGCGTGTGTGGGTGTTTTGTACGGCTGGAGAAATAAATAGCTAGATTTGTTTGTGCTTTTTAATGATCTGCGTTCACTTTTTACTGCGCAATCACGTCTTCTACAGATCTAACCTGCAACTTGCTTTGATTTTGTTTCCGTGATGATAGAAACACCACATTGTAAAAGATTCCAGGCAAAGCAATAACATCTGCATGAAAAAAAGCATTTGACGGAAGAGTTACACAATGCACCTTTAAAAACAGCACAATTAGCTCGGTAAAGTCGTTTTCCTAAGGGGTTCAGAAAGTAAGCCTGGACAATTTGTGTGGATGAGAGGAGCCGTATGCGAGCTGCAGTATATGTGCAGAATAATAGTCGTGTAGTTAGGGCCAGGTAATGACAGACAGCCACTTAGATTCACCTTCATTTAAAATCACCTCTGCAGCGTGGGAGTCTGAGCGTGCAGGGAGCAGGGCCATCCAACATAGCATTTTCACTGGTATTTTTCCAAAGAAGCCATATGTAATTAGGATTGTCCATTAATTTTGCTTCTTCTTTCGTCTCTTTGTCAATTGATACTTTGCATATAATGTAATGAAAGCACTACACTGTTAAAAGCTCTGTTAGTGAAGTTAGACTTTAATCTGATCTTTAAATTTAACTCGTAAACAGGACATGAATGCTTATATTGATCACACTCCTGAAAATGTGTTGTTTAAATCTTGTTTGTGTTTTTTCCTTTAATTTTCAGATGATCTTAAAACCTTTTGTCCATGTCTGCTTTGTGTCATCATGGTAAGTCTAAGGTCATTGCCAACTATCAATCGTTTTGCAAAGCTTATGATTAGTGTGAAAACACCTTTTTCATTAAAATAAACAGACTTTATAGTGCATTTGTTTATCTTTCCAACTCAGAGATCGGAGAACGTTGCCTAGCGACATGCACTGACACGCCCCTTTTCCTCGGACGGCCAAACTCTGAACTCGGACGAGCTCAGAATAGACCGAGCAAGATTTCCCAGATAAAATCCAAGATGGCTGCACCCAGTGTCACTTGCAGTATGAACTTTTCTCATTGTGTCTGGGGGCTTTGGTGGTTTAAATGACAGTTTCAGTAACTCGTATTACTGCAGTCGCATGTTTTTAACCCATTTCCTGCTAGCTAACGTGCTAAAATTATACTACTATTATGCGACACCAATGCTTTCACTTCACTAATATACTGAATTATATTATTTATGCTGATTTCTTCCTAGAGGTTGTATATTTGAAGCACAGACTTATTTTGGAGCCTGGTAAAGTGCTAAAACAGCAACAGCTTTGCGGTTAGCATCCAAGTTTTTCTCAGATTCGGACAAACAAAAACATAAAAAACCCTTGCAGCTCGGACGTGACGTCATATCAGCGATCCGAGTTGGATGGATAAACGAACACAGCGTTATTTTTTTTTTTTTTTGCCACAGTTGTTTATCTTTTCATTATTTATTTTTATATGCAATTATGCAAAGATGGCATAATTAACTATCAAAACTCATAAAGCTCCTGCATTTGATAATTTTTATCCACAACAACCCTATTAAAATGTTAACGATCACCTTGATGACCCAGCAAACTTTATACTTGCCATTAAAATATGATATGGGATAGTCCTTCATTATACTTTATTGCTATTCAAACCTTGGGCTAACCCAAAGTTTTTTGCACATAAAATTTGAGTAAGTTTTTAGCTTTTGTGCAGTATAGTACTACAGCAGTGTTTCGGTAATGGCCCCCTAATGTGATGCTGCTTTACTGTGAACTATAAACCCGTATCCCATTTGTTAGCCCACCCACCAACACCTCCTGCAGTTATGTAAAAGGCCCAGCAGGGGTTAAAACATGATCACCACTGTTAGTGTGTTTTTCCATGAGCAGATAAGGCTGCTCTGTGTGACGCCTGGTCATCTGTGTAAATGTATGCAGGCTGCAGTTGGTCCGGCTCCACGTGAATTAAAGAAAGGAAGATGTCATCACAGACTCAAATAAAGGCTGTAAAAGCTCAGGGTGCCAGGGGTGTTTACTTAATCCCAGACTGGCATTCTGAGGTTGAGATGCAGAGGGGAGCATACACACCATCTGCTTAAGTTAGGCGACGTAAAGAAGCTCATTTTCTATCTATGATTCTTTGCTTTTTCAGGATTCTAGGTACATCTAGTCTATGTTTAAAGGTGCATTAAATAACTGTTTGGTTTGGCGTCCGTCACCTGCTTGTTTCTGTGGATATGTCATTGCTCCTTTGCCTGGAATGTTTCGCATTATGATATTAAATAGCTCTAATTAATATTGATTCAATTACAGGTGGTTTTATAGTTCAAAAACATCTACAACTACAGGTATTCTGACTGTGACCGGGGTCGCCTCTCCACAGATCTGACCTTTAATTGGTCTGGTTTGGTTCCGAAACATTTAGCACCAAACACTGCAGACAAAGCAATAAGATCTTCATAAAAAAGAAAAAGATTGTCTGGATCCTCCTCCAGAAACGTTACATAACTTTTTTGTGTGCTGATTTACAACTATTTTCACAAGCAAGGACCATAACCTTAGAATAATGTAAATATGACTCTATTATGTGTAAAAAATTATGATTATAGGGATCTGGTTAACATGACTATATAAATCTCTTCATAAAGTCATGGTTTTAGAGTGAGTTTAGATCATTTAACTGGTACATGGAAGGTGAAATATCAGTTTTCTTGCTGTGCTGACTTTTACTGTCTTAAAAAATATGAAAAACAGAACTAGTCTGTAGTGGTCCAAACGTATTCTTCACTTTTTCCATTCAGAACATCCTAATTATTCATCTCAGTTTTCAGACACCAGAGTTGTGGCATCACAGTGATGGTAACACAAATATGCTCACCAGGCAAAAGCCTTATTACCTGACCTGTGCCTGATAAAAGCTCTTTGTAACTCAATACAGCTGTTTTGCGATATATTTGTTCTTCATTACGTGTGACAAAGTTAAACTAAAACAACTGTAGTTAGTTTTAGAAGCCACTGTTTTGCTACCTTTAAGATAAGATAAGATATGGAGTAAGGCTTAAGAAAATATATCTCCTATAACATTGATTACTGGAAGCTGGTAGCAACAAATTATGGAAGTCAAAGTCCGTCCATTGTCTCCGAATCGCAAAGGATTGGATTGGATTGGAGTTTGTCATCCATGGACCAGCCAGAACCACAAACTTTGACAAAACCTTACAAAGACGAGTGGATCTGGAGCTGAATCCCGTCTCCCTGATTTCAGAGAGCGTGATAAACCAACCAGAGATAAGAAGGAACAAAAAGAACTGACTGACAAACCAGAATCAATAATCGAAGCACCAAACTGTTGCTTACCTCGGATAAAAGAAGTTGTATATTTTGTTTGAAATGTTAAGAGAATTTTGGAGTGGAGATGTTTTCCGTTGTTGGGAATCACATGCTATAAATGAACTTCTGTGGTTGGATCGTTTGTGGTAAGAGGGAGAATTTTCACGCCCTTTTTGAATGTCGTAGAATCTACAATCAATACTCATCAACCAAGCCATCTAAGCACAAAGATGATCCAAGCAGTTTATCGAGTACGTTCAAATCGACAAACCATTTACCACGTACAAGAAGTTCCCAACCTTACACTTTGCAAGTCAATAGTTATCAAATATATCTAGAGTTGTGCTTTGTTTCATTCAGTTTTCATTGAGTTTTGGAAATGCAGATGGACTAATAATACTCAAGCACAACTTCAGGTATGTTTGTGATGAATAAATAACATTCTAATATGGATTAAAGCTCACAAGAGTCAAATTTGCTTAATATAAAACCATTAGAAACCCACTGCTGACCCTTGAATTAATGGAGATTAATGCAACGTGTCCCTTTGCTGCACATCTGTAGCCTTGGCTGGAGAACGATGGGCTGAGTACAGGAAGAGGCTAATTACAAGTCATTATCACAGTAATTATTTATGGTGCAATCTCACTCTCCCACAATCAGATATCACAGGTACAACTTGGTGGACAACTGCTGGTTTAAAACCCACTCTCCAATTCAGTTCACGCAGTCCCTAAAAATATAAATAGGACTTTTTCATTTCCTCAAGAGAACAGAAGAACATTGCAATTGTTTCCATTAAATCTTGATTAATAACTGGCTTATTTGGTCGTGCAAAAACAACTTGATGATGCACGAACACATGTAAGCAGAAATGAAAGGAGGCTATTATAAGTCCATTTGTTTGTGTTTTGATGTGGGGAATAAAAGGTCTTGGCTGAAGCAAAATAGCGCAGAGACAAGATGACAGAAAGCGAATGAAAAATAAGATTCATTTCATCATCTTATTCTAGGAAATGTGTCTATATGCTTTGAATACTCTTATCAGAAAAGGTTTTTTGAGATGTGCAGAATGACATTTTTTGAAGGGAGTTGAACACAGAGTTGCAAACACACGAGGCAGAAGCAATATTTGACTTTACAAAATACTCATGCAAAGCTTTAGAATTCTTTCCACTATTTCCTGTCGGTATGTATGGGTGCCTCTAGGGGACAAACTACCGGAAGCTATAGCACAAACTGACACCTGCATTCTTTAAATTCTTATCCCAAATGTTTGTTTGTCACCTAAACCCATTTCCCCTGATTGTTTTTATGAAGAAAAGACAGAAATAGACCTGTTTCCATCATGTTCACAGACAGTAGAATGTCCCTGCAGGGCTCCCGTAGCCTCTCATTACTGTCCAGGTGTGACCATAAAATGCAAAACAATAATACCTGAACGGTTTGGGAATGAAATGTAAGATCCACAGAAAGAGAGAGTTGGAACACATTATATTTAGTTTAATTATAATTATCCAATGGTAAAACTATAAAATAATAATTAATATTTTTTAATTATTATTTTTTATGGCAATTTTTTAGCATATGGCAAACATAGAGTCAATGTGCAACTGTAGATTAAACTGTAGATTAAAGGAACGCAAGCTTAAAAATGTATGGATAGCAACAATAGTTATATTTTAGCATTCAAGATATAGTTTTGATAAAAAGATCTTGCATATACTGGTGGATTAACCATTAAAGAAACATAAAAACTTAACACCTTATACTGGGAAGTGGTCTAATAAAGTTGTTAAGTACTGTATATATTTTAGTTCATTGTATTATTTCTTTCTGAGTCAATTATCTAACTATCTCACTTTATTTAAAACTATGTTGCAGTTAATACATTGATATAACTCACGAGTGGTGTCAGTGTGTTTTTAATTATGATGTAACATCAATTTCCTGGAGCTTTGTCCAGGGCTTTACCTCTGTCTGTAAGATGGGCAGAAGACACAGGAACACTTTTGCAGTGATACATATTTGAAAATAATAATTCCCCTCAAAGACACTCTAAGGAAATTGAAAGGTCATCCACAAAACAAATATCATCTTTGTTTACTCAAATGCATCAGTTATTCCTCAAGAACAAGCAAACTGCTCTTTTTAACACATGTGATGCAGGATATTTGAGGTAAAGACACATCACGTAACTTTCTGGAGACGACACCTACATGGATCTATGGAAATAGAAATTCAGACCCATACTTCGAAAGATTCTTCAGACAGACATGTTTATGCCACACTGTAGAATATTTAAGTAAGAGTCAAACATACAAGACAACCTTATTGCTTCTAAAGAGCAATGGGGATTTCACTTTGTATTATCAGACTAGAGTCAAAGAAATATGAACGTTATCTCCTCAGCAGTTATGGTGTGGACTATTTGTACCACAGTCTACATTTATGACCAAAGAACAAAGGGCTATCTTTTTAAGTAGAGGTTAGATTAAACTTTTACTATACACAATATATTCTCTGATTTGCTTTTCAGGCTCTGGTTTGAGGTGGAAAACTGATGTAGAAAATGGAATGTGAAAATTCAGAAAAAGCAATTATGTCACAGTTTTATACTTAGTGTCATTTGTCTGTTTGAGCTGAAGCAGTGAGTTCAAAGGTTGTGAAGAGGATACACCACCTGCATCTGCTGGTCTCTATAGAGTCTCTACGGGGACAAGCGGATACAGGCGAGGTTTGTGGAGAGGTGACCCTGCTCCTGGTTGTTTTTAGACTGACCATTCCACGGAAATCATCTCCCTAAGCAGGTGGCAAACTCTCTTCTTCTTCTTAAACCCAGCATGTTAAACTACATTGTGTGTGCACATTATGTCTGCTCCACTGTTTATCTTGAGCTGATGAGGAAGTGTCGCCTGCTAAAGTAAGACTACTAAAATAAGAGATGTTTTCTTGACTTTGTTTCTGCTTGGTCTTTGACTTCTGGTTCCTCTTTTGTGCCAAGACACACTGTTTATTCGGCACCACCCAGAGGAAGAAAGGAAGAGAGAAAATTGAGGTTACGTAACCACTTAGCAGCTCTCTATGAGGTCGGAGACTGCTGCTAAAGCTCGGCAAATGTCAGCCCCCCTTATGTGGTGGGTGAACATTGTACTGTAATTCCCAGGCATAAATACTGATAAGATTAGGTCAAGATAAAATGAAAAAGTAAGATTCAACAACTAGAGTTTGATTGATGTGACTTTATCAGCAACAAAAGCCAGCGCAGATTAAAGGGTAAAAAGTACTTTTAAAAGAAATACTTTTAGAAGATACTAATGTGTGAGGGAAGAAGCCACTGAAATGCACTTTTAAAATCGCGTACAAGTTTGATTTATTTGGGGCACAACGAAAATGTAAATTAGAAACGTTAAAGGACTAATTACACAGCACATTCCATCATCCTAATGGAAAACCAGTATAACAAATTGCATATTTTACATTGAAAATTATGATCTTTTGCTCGTAGTTGGAACATTAATGGAACGTAAAACACAAAGGGTTGTTTGTGACAATATCCACAAGAATACAGAGGCTCATATTAGGATATTTTCTGATCTGGGTTTTAATGCTGTTTCCAATTATCCAGCTATCAAAAACATACCAGGTGTAGTGTTTTGTCTCATTCACACGTTTAACGCACGATACCTGCAGGTTGAGCTCTTCTCTTAAATCTAAAACACCTTCCAGGAATCCAGGAAGTGCTCCACTGTGTTTTTAAACTCCATACACCTGCACTATAATCATTAGGATAATTTAAGTCCTGGAATTGTCTGTCTCTAAACGTAAAAAGTGCTGCTAACTTGAAAACTGCCGCTTTGTGACATAAAAAAGGGGGAACAGAGTAATTTGATGTGGTCACTGTTGTATGTGTGAATGAACAAAACACAACTCCACATATGTTGAGAACTAACAACGTCTAATATGGTTTAAAGAGTCAATTTTGCATAGCTTAAACTTAGATTTAAACAAACTGTATTGATCCACAAGGGAAACGCTTTGGGCACAGTAGCTCACAAATCACAATATATTAGAAAAACAAATATGGAAAAAAAAAAAAAATGAAAGAAAATAGGACCTTTAAACTTTAGACCTTGGGGCACAGCTTTCTCAGTGCAGAATAATCTGGGGTACATTCACATATTAACTGTATGTACTTGTATTCCCAGCCCTGTCATAATCTATTATTTAAAATATGCAAACACGCTCGACTCCACCATGTTTACTCCAGTGACCAGTGGACACAGCCACAACTAAAGCTTTTATCTTCTTCTTCTTATTATTTTATTATAGTTTATGGAAGAGCATATTTATTGGGCATCACAAAGATACGATTGACATGAGGTCAAATGAGATCAGCTCTCTTATTTGTCAGATCAAAGATTTGAAACACATGTTGGCTCACAGCTGAGACTAGGCAAGGCTACAAAGATCACGGTTTTTATGTGCACTTTCCTCATTTTGATCCAAGAATGCAATATTGAAAGCTGTTGTTTAAATTTATTTGACATGTGGCTGCCGTATTGCGTTACATGAAGACAGACATTTTGATTCAAGGACAAATTTAGCTCGAAAGAAACTATTAAAATTTCAGCTGATTTCTCAAACTTTAACAGACACGGTGTTATGGAGAAACAGGCATCTTAAAAGTGTGCGGTGTAGCGTTTTGTTGGGAGGAAGTCAACCACCTTCATTCACCATTAAAGGGCCTGTATTACGCACATTTTTGATCTATGTTATAATGTTTCCTTATCAAAAACATATCTGGAGTTGTGTTTTATTTCATTCACACATCTTAAACTGACAAACCCTGCATATTTATTTCCTTAGCTTCTCCTCCGAGGCACCTCTCGCCCCGTCAGGTGTGCAGAGTCTACACAGAAATGCTCATTTCAGCCATGGAATTGCCTATCTCTGCTGAACAAAAGATAAAAGGAGCTGTTAACTTGAAAACTACAGCTTTATGACACCACAAGATGGAACAGAACATTCTGAGCTTTGTAAATGTGGACGGACTAATTACTCACACGACAAACACAATGCAACTCCAGGTAGGTTTTTGATGAGGTAAAAACTCATAAGAAATAATTTTGTGTAATATTAGACCTTTAAACTTATCTATTTTGCTTATTCAATTGCATGTGTTTTTATTGGAGCAGGTTTTATCCCTCCAAGTTACAGTACAGTGATGCAACTTTAACATTTTTTTCCTTTTGTGATATCAGTTTTGTGTCTGTTTCTCAACTGTAGTAAAAACAACCACTGCATATCACAAAACTATCAAAACACTGAACCATATCTTTATTTCTTAACGTGCTGCGAATCATTGTGAACATTATGCACAATTTTACTGTCCAAAAGCTGAACTAAATGAGATCTAAGCTGCAGAAGAGGACATTGTAACTTTGCTTTTCCACGTATTATTATTAGAAACAAAGTAAAGAGTTTTCTTCAACTAACTCCTCAAATCCAAAGTGGTTTAAGACATGTGAAAAGTCCTTATCTTTCCATGTCACTGGCCTCTTTGCTTCTTTGAGTATCAGTGGTGTCTGAGAACTGCAGCTGAGTCAGTCCAATCAATCTGCCCAGTGGAGCTGAGCCTGCTGTACCTCTCCATGCTCCACTATCCTTCTTAATTCACTACATTTTGTCAATCGACCAAGACAATGTCCGCTCCCCTCCCTTTCACGGTCAAAGCCCAGATGGAGAAAAATGTCCACAATGCACCCTCAAGGGCATTTATGAATATATTTTATGACTGAAGACATAACCAAGATGAATGGCCAGTTTAATACTCATCTATCTGTCTTATTGCGCTTCATTTTAATTGAATCAAAAGAAACATCTTGAAGTAAAGTTATATTACTATTTTTGATAACTGTACACAGAACAAACTTCAAGAAATTGGAATAAAAAAAGAAAAAAAACGAACCACAAGCCATTAATTTCAGGCTCACTCAAATGTGTTTGCAAATCCCTATTATCCCTGTATTTTTTATTAAGGTTTCAGGCAATCTAAAAACTTTTCGTTAATTATTGTTAATGTGTGCACCATAATACCTGATAAACACACAGAAATACCCCTGGCATGATGTATTAATATATACCAAAAGATTACCAGTCCAGATTGTTTGTTGCCTTCTTCAAAATGGCAACTATTTTGTCATATGATCAAATGAGCTGACAATGTGATGTCTATATAACAAAGGAAAACAGTATAAATCTCACACCTCCTACATCCAACCTTCTATCCTTTCATTTGGCTCTCAGATAAAAAGACATTTGCCCCCCTTGTTCATGCACTATTTCACAATTATTGCCTCAGCCTGGCCAGATGAAGTCTTGGGTTTGCACGTTGGCATTGGTAATTCTCCTTGTTTGGAGTGAGTTAGTGCAGCACATGTCTCAGTTAAGCTTTATGTAGCCAGCAGCAAAGGCCTGGGTAACTGTAGCTCCTATTTTAAAAGAAGGTGACGCAAAACTCAGGTTGGAAACATTCACACATGGACAAGCAGACGCAAGACCCAGCACTTGTAAATCCCCGCCCCAGGGTCTGTGTCATGGTGGTCACAAGAAAAACTGGAATCCCACAGAAGAATAGAAGAGTCCGGGAGTAGTAGTAGTAGTAGTAGTAGTAGTAGTAGTAGTAGTAGTAGTATGCTAGCAGTGCAAGTGTGTTGTTACAATAATTATGTCGCAGATTGTCAGCGATAGTTCCTTTTCAAAAATGCAGAGAGAACAGCAACTATATTATATTTGTAGCAGCAGTAAAGGTGCTGAGGCAGGAAAAACTGAAAACAAATGCCTTAAATAATGAAGCATACAAAAAGAATAAACTTAAAGGTGGGGTACCAATAGTATCAGTATAGAGTAAGTACATTTTGTTTTGTCACATATTATACTGTAGAAGCAGCACTTTGCAACAAATCAGACCAAAGTATGTTTTGCATCAAAGGCTGAAAGGGCATTGACTGTGATGGCAGTCTATTCTTGGTTCACTATGTGTGTGATAAAAGCTGTGCTAAAGTTGTGGCCCTGTGTCCATGCACTTGAACATTAACAATGTGCCAAAGGGTTTGTGAGAAACTGCTGGTATATTTCAGTATTCTCCATTTAAGGTTTGAAAATGAAGTAATGCAGCTTAAATATACAAAATTCTCTGGACGGGTTCCTCAAACTGAATTAATGTTCAATTTTTAGTCGATTTACAATCCTACATAGACATACACAATGCATTTTAACCCTAAGAGCTACTTTTAAAATATCTAAGTATTGGGCAAGACAAATTACATAAAAGGAAAATCGAATTCAGTCCCTTCAAATCTATCCCAACAGCTCTAGTGATACCTCTCTGAATGACATCCAGTGAGGTCATATTTTGGATTAGCTCGAATGTCTTTCAGGAAACTGCCTTAACCATGACCAGTGCTGTAAGTGAGGGGGGCTCCAAGAATGTGAGAGGACCTGCCTGTGGCTGCTTTGAGAGCACCGTGCATTGACCTCAAGACACTGGAAGGAATGCCAAAGAAAGAGGAAATAAAAAGATTTAGAGTGGACATGGATGATATGAACCTTGATATAAAACTGCAGAACTGCTACAACTTATTTAACATTTTTAAATCAGGACCAGAACTCCAATAAACCTTTGTTGCTTGTATTGATTTAGATAATAAATTGATATAGCCAATCTTCATATTTATCATATTTACTTTTTCCTCCTAGACTATAAATTTGCATCTCCCGGTTGCTCATTTAGCTAAAGGCCATTCCTTGTGTGACTCTTTCTGACAAGGCCAAACAAAACTACACCTAATTACCAGCAACCTTGTGTTAACCTCCCAAGTGCTTTGTTATCGTCCTTCAACCTTGGATCGCACAGAAGAATGAAGGACTGTAGGCAGCTCTGGTCTTTAAAAATCAACCAAGCATTTTTTACAGTGGTGTCAGAGTATCTTTATGGTTGATTAATTAGAGTAGAGTAAAAATAAGAGTAAAGATAATCTAATCAAACATATCAAGTAACAATTTTGGATTTGGCTTCGAAATGAGCCTATTAAATGGCCCATATTAAGCTATTTTCCAATCAGTGTT